>RXPK01002219.1:0-47143 GCA_004143645.1 Protaetia brevitarsis | reverse complement strand
AGAGAAAGAGAAATGATTACAACACAGCGTTCACAATATCAGATAAAGAATTACAATTAATATCACACGTATTACAAATAGCATTGAAGGAACTACACATTAAATATATTGGCGAGCGCAACATAATATTAGTTCTGCTAGTAGGTAAATGAAATAAATGCAAGTGTCTTGAAGATAACCGAGGTACATTGAAATTAATTTTGCTTAAAAGAAAAATACAATCAATTTTGTTGTTTAACAAATTATATAGAAATTTAATATTAGAAATGTTTCGTCGAGATCTAAGAGATACAAAATTAAATCTAGTGAGCATATCATCATAGTTACATCCTCTAGCGGGATATGTGCCGTCGGTTATATACACTAAATATTTTAAGAAGCGTCGCTGAACTCGCTCGATATTATTGATATAAGTGGCGTAGGTAGGACACCATATGAGTGAACCATATTCTAATCGAGATCTTATAAAGGAATTAAATAATAAAGTTAAACAATTAATATCAGTAAAGTCTCTACAATTTCTATATATGAAACCGTACATTTTGTAAGCCTAGCAATTATATCTGTAATATGGTCAGTGAAAGTAAGTTATAATCAAATATTACCCCAAGTCGCTATATACACTACATCTTTGAAGTATTACATTGTTAACAGTATAGTTATATTCAATAGTGTTCTGTTTCTTAGTATAGGTCATGACTTTGCATTTATTTATATTAAGTTGTAAGTTATTATGTCTACACCACATGGCAATAGAGATAAATCGTTTTGAAGTAATAGACAGTTCTCCAATGACTCAATTTTAGTAAATATTTTCATATCATCAGCAAACAACAGGACTTCGCAATGAAGCGGCTTAACTATGTCATCAATAAATAAAAGGAAAAGCAGTGGTCCAAGGTTCGATCACTGTGGTACGCCAGACGTTGGGTAAAAAGTAGTAGATCTAGTGTCACGATATTCAACATATTGCTGCCTACCTATAAGATAGGAGCGAAACAAATCAACTAGAGCAGGAGAGAAACCATAATATTGAAGTTTATGAAGTAGAACAGAGTGATCAATTTGGTCGAAAGCTTTTGGAAATCTGTATAAATAACATCCACCTGCCTTGTCTGTCTAAAATTTCAGAAGCGTACTGAGTAAAACATGATAATTAGTTATCGTTGACCGTTTATCAATGAAACCATGCTGGTTGGAGGATAGAAAACATCTCACAGAAGGATAAATATGAGAATAATAATGGATTCAAAAATTTTGGAGAAATTACATAGAATAGAAATGGGTCTATAATTGGTAACATCCATGGGATCGCCCTCTTCAAAACGGACAAATACGAGAAGATTTCCAACTGTAGGATATTCAGAACATTGCAAAATTAAGTTAAACAGATGACACAAAGGTTTAACAAATACTCCAGCACAATCACGTAAAAGAAAACTAGGGATCCCATCGGTACCACTCAAGAGACAATCCCTACAACTTTGCAACTTAATATAAATTTCGTGTTCAGTAATTTTAGAAACATGAATATTTAAAGAAGTATTCTCTTCTATAAGGTGAGAATAAACTGAGTTGTTAGGTGGCGTGTAAACACTATTGAAATAATCAGCAAATCCGTTCATTATTTGAGAGGAGGTGTCGAGTTCTAGATCATTATATATCATACGTCCAGGTATGCGAGTATTTCCCTTTCTGCTATGAATGAAAGACCATAATCTATTTGGATCACGATTCAGCGAGGCTTGTACTTCACCAATATAATTCTTATAAGCATCATTAATAAGAACCTTACACTGTCTCCTAAGAGTCTTAAATTTTTGATAAAAGAAATCAGTTTTGCATTTCTTATAATTCTTGTGTGCGTAATGCTTATTGCGAAGACTTACAATAATTGCTTGATCAAACCACGGAGGATAATTCCGCTTACCTCTACTACAACCATATTTAGGAACAGTACATTGTAAAATGCTATACAATATATCATAAAAGGCATTACAGGAAACATTGACACAATTAGCGTTAAGAACTGGTGACCAGTCAGTGTTTAACAGCATATCATACATTAACGGAAAATTCGCTTTGGCGAAATTAAACTTTCTATTATCATTAATACTATTCGCAAATCGTGATGTGCTAGTTACATTACATTCAATCAAAATATTCAGAGACGGATGATGGGCGTCTTCTGGTAATAGAGGCACCTCATCCCTCTCTACAGTACAACATAAATTAGCAATAACTAAATCCAATAAGTGATGAATGTGGTTAACACAAACATTAAATTGTAAAAAATTCCAAAATTCCAAAAAATTGTTAACAATAATACATTTAGGATCATTTAAATTAATGTTATATAAGGGTACATTAAAATCGCCAACAATCATAATATTACCGTGATTAAAGTAGTTCGAAGCCTCAAATAAAGATAAAAAATATTGAAAGTCTGCACTGGATAATGCAGGTGGTACATAAACAACAAAAACTAATAACTGAAATGCATTTTGTAAATTTATTTTACATCCAACAACATCAATCAGCGGTGCAGAAGCTCTTAAACCACTTAAATCTAAAACAGTGCAGTTTAAATCACCCCTTAATGCCAATAAAACACCACCACCCTTACTAACACCATGAGCGCGCAAATTTCTGTCGCATCTAATAACAACATAATCACTAGGGAAAAGTTCAGAATTTAATATGTCCTCCGTTAGCCAGGTTTCTGTTATACAATAGAGATTGAAATCAGAAGAGAGGAATAGAATTATAGAACGTTGTAGTTTTTGAGTTCAATCCACGAACATTTTGATAATACATATTAAGGATGCGCTTGGGTGTATTATTTAGTTTAAATTAACAATCTTCGGGGTACCATGAACGTACCTCACTGCAATGCTGGTTTCACCAGCGGCTTTTCGCTGGTTAAGTTCCCTTTTCAACTCCTTATACGTGTTAATTTGCCAGGGTGTCCTGTCAAAGGATAATGAAATTTTGGAATACTTCGTTGATTGTTTCAACTTCGAGGCGTTTTTTATTATAGTGTGTACATCGTTCACGCTACCCAATGTAACTTTAAGTGGTCTAGCAGACGAAGCATTGAAACGTCCAAGACGAGAAAATTTAGCTGAAGAAACATTCAAAGTAGGAGCACATGTCTGCAGTATTAGTTGCATTTCAACAGCATCCGCAGCACTGGCCGCGTCCTTTTCCAGCGTTGCAGGTTGTTCAGACATCCCGAATATTATCAAGTTTTGTTGTTTACTTTGGCGCAAATGTACCTCTTCCAGGATGTTTTCCATACTTAAATTATCTCCGGTATTACGGCTGAGTTTCTCATTTATTTCTTGTTTAAAGATTGTAAACTTCTCATTCAGTTCCATCTTAAAGTTATTGAGAGTATTACTGAATTCATCCTTTAGAGACGTTATAAGAGATTAAGGTCCTTGTAATGACTCATATTCCCATTACATGTGTTGCAGACAACTTTAATTGATCGTGATTTGGCTCTAGTCATAATAACATCAGTTTCTGATAGACCAACACAATCAGGATGAATAGGGCTCTGGCAACCATCACAACGTATTAATGATCCCAATGATTTTATAATTTTATCGCAATTAGCACACTCGCTCATTGTTAATAAAATGAAATATCAGTGATATTCACAAAATGGATCTAAAAAAGGGAGCAAAAAGCTGGAAATACGTACTTCACGCTGAGGTGCCCGTCACAGCGACTTTAATTATACACGATTGGCAAAGATAGGCAACGGTAAGGTAAAATAGATGAAACACAGGGTAAATAAAAGGATTCTACACTTGAGCAATAGTGTATATCGAAAATACAAAAATAAGAGAAATACTATCAAAAAAGTATAGGTACGCAAAAAGCAATACACTAAGAAGGACAGTACTGGATAGAGTTATCAATAACTTACCGCAATTCTGCAAGCTGTAATGAGCCACAAATTGTCGCCGAACAAACCGAAAAAAAGAAATCCTACACTATGATACCGATTAACTTAAAACAAAAGTTATTAACTGTAGAAAAGCACGTTATTCAGAGAGACTAAACGTAGTTACTATTCCCCAGAATTATAAAAAGATCAGGCACGGAACAGGAGAAATTTTAGTGCAACCAACACAGACTAATATTACAATATAAGACAATAAGGAACGTAGCCTAGAGAAACACTACAAAAAAAGTAATTGTAAAAATATTAAATTGGTTTAATGACTGAATTACTTACCAAACATTTCCAATGAAGGTAAATCAGATATGGAACAGGTTACAGTTAGAGCTGTATCTCCCGTACAACAAACAGCATTGTAATTGCCTTAATATCAATAAATATAAAAAAAAAAAATTAATTATAGAAATTGTTAACGCCAGCAAAACACAAATAAAGCCATATTGCCGCAGCGATTTACGGCGCATTCCATTATTGCCTGCTTGGCGCAGCTTTCAAAAACAGATACAAATATTCCCTTTCTTGACACTACTGGATAAACACTATACTGTGGCCACAGTCACATGCCCGTCGCATGATCGCAGGGAGACTACAAGTGTGAATATACTACCGTGAAATGCATCTGTTTAGTAGAAAAGAAATTTTGCTTTGACAGTGACGGGCCCGTGCCTTGCATGTTCGTTGATCTTTAGTGTGAATAGACCTTTACCGGGAGTCAGTTTGGTATTTGCAATTGTATAAATATGTTCTCCACTTCAACTTTAATCAAATTTACGCATATTTTGGATGAAGAAAATGGGAAGGTCCGGAAGAGAAAACGTTTCTGGGTTAATCAACTATTAAAACGCAGAAATATAGAAGGAGAATATGTTACAGTACATAATCAACTCTTAGACGACGAAAGTAAATATGTTAAATATTTCAGAAAATCAGGCAAAGAATTTTCGAGCAATTAACGATGATATTAAAAAGGATAATAAGTCATTTCGAAGTAAATTTCCTCTGTCGCTTCACTTTGGCCATAATTTTTAGCGTCTATTAACTGGCGATTGACTACAGTATAATTCACACTTGCAGAAAGTCGTCGGAAATCGACAGGAAATCGCCGGTCTAATATTCTTTCAAATGATCGCCGCGGTCGCATCCTCGGCGCATGATGGCAAGGAGACCACATGTGTGAATATACTGCCGTGAAATGCATATGTTTAGTAGAAAAGAAATTTTGCTTTGACCATGATCGGCGCGTGACTTTACTGTTCGTTGATCGAAAGTGTGAATAGACCTTATAAACTTCTTATAACTCGGACCAATTTTCAGATATATCAACTATACATTCATACAATTAACTTTACAATTCTATTGCGCATGGCAAAAGGGAATCATTAAACCGCGACCATAAAACATATTACATTACTATAAGGAGCGAGCGGGCAATAATATAACTTTACCAGCCGACGTGGCGTTGGAGTGCAACCAGTACACGAAAACTTAATATGTTTAAGTGTTGTGTTCACGTCGGTGATAAATTCGGCGAGGTAGCAAGCACGTACGCGTTCGCGTACCTACAAGGAAGTAATAAAGTAGGGAGCAATTAGTATGTTAATGTTTAGATATGAACAATTAGTCTGAGGAGCCGTTCCGCTTAAGATTGTTGCTAAACCCGGCACAAGCTTGGAATATTCAAACAGTCTTAAACAGACGACATCACGTCTACACTGTTAAGATAACACACTACAAGGAGAAGCATAAGAGCTCCTTACACTGTACCATGCGATTGTGGCGACGCTCCGTTCCCGTAATTGAATTAGATAAATCCGTTCGAGGAGCTCCGCACCTTTTTCAATTTATTTTAACAATCTGCCCACTGATTAAATTAAGACGCCCGCTCGGTTTAAAGCATGAAATTTGTTTATTATTCTAATAGCTACGTTGATCCTGGTATTTAAGTGAGAGGCAAAGATGTTTCTGCGGGAGCAGAGTTGAGGGAATTTCTTAAAGTACGGATTAGTTGAAGCACTCGTTGTCAGTTGTCGCAGATTAAATTATCGTATACAAACGAAACAGCGTTGCGAAAGATTTTGAAATGAGAACTGTGTAATAATTGTGAAAATTTATTCCCAATTCTGTGGATTCAGTTTCTGTTAAATAATGATAATATGAATTTATTGACTCAAACCTAAATAGGCACTGTCATCGTCAATGCATACAAGAATAGAAAAAAATAATAAATATGCATATATAACGGAAAACAAATAATTGACAAATGTAAATGGCGAACTCAATAAGAACAAACAAAGACATTCGCTGAAACACAATCAATCAAGTAAATTATATACATTTTTCATTATTGAAGGGATAAAAGTATGAATGATCCGGGAAGATCCGATTTATTTTAACACTGCATAATACGTAAGTAATAAACTGGAATTGAAAAGGAAAGCTAAATGTAAGATTTAGAGAAGGTACTCTATGTAATTTATAATAGGCTTTTCCGTATCGTGATCGAAGATCCTTCAGATAACTGTACAGCTAACGTGAATTCATTGAATTAAACTCAGACACTTTTGACCTAGCACTGTTTGTAAACGTTAAGATCACGAATGGATCAATCTGATTGTGGTTTTTGAAAACCCCTAATGTTATACTAATAATAACTAAACTAAGTGATCGAGACCTTTACAGAGGCTTATGACAAACATGAACAAGTAGGGCTGATGTGTTGTGACTTGAGCAAAGCCTTTGATATGATACGGCATAACATTCTGCTTGATAAATTATACTTTTAAGGTATAAGAGGCATACAACACAAGCTTCTAGCTTCATATCTATCTGACAGATATCAAACGGTTGAACTTAAAACTAATAAATCAACTACAAAATCCATATCACAAGGAGTACCTCAAGGATCAATATTAGGTCCTTTACTATTTGTAATATTTATTAATGACCTGCCTTGTAACATCAGTCCAACAAAAACTTCGCTCTACGCCGACGACACTTCTTTTGTAGTAACTGCTAAAAATGTTATTGATCTTAAGGCTAAAACAGAAAGAGTGTTAAATAGTGCTAAGATTTGGTTTCAAACTAAAAACTTAAAATTAAATGAAGAAACAAGAATACCTTAAATTCTCTGCTATAAATGAAACCTCAACATCAGATACCGTCAAATACTTGGGATTAACCTTGGATGGCAAATTGACGTGGAGGGCACATGTCCATGTACTGGCGACAAAACTAACATCCGCTATATATACACAATCCGGAGGATGAAAACTATTGCAACTCATGATGCGGCTAAGCCGGCTTACTACACTAATTTTCATAGTAAGCTGCTCTATGGGACCTTGCCATGGCATCACCACAAGCAAAAAGAATATTTACCCTTCAGAAAGGCGCTGTTCGAGCTCTTTGTCAAGTGAGAGCAAAACAAAGCTGTAAAACATATTTTCAGTAAGAGAAAATACTCACGTTACCATCGTTCTACATCCTCACCGCTCTTCAGTATGTCATGGACAATTCACAGAGGTTCCATTTAAACGGTGCCAGCCACGAGTACGAAACCCGAAGCAGATGTAACATCAGAATTCCATATCATAGGGTCCAAGTGTCTCAGCGCTATGTTGACTATTGGGGTCCGAAAATTTATAACAAATTCAGATTTCCTCATTCCTTAGATACAAATAAGAGATTAATCAGAGCCAAAGAAATTCTACTTTCTCAAAGTTATTACTCTCTTGAAGAATTCTTAAATTCAAATACTAGTCAGTGTGTACAATTTTAATCTGGTGTTTGTTGTACTTATTCTTTGTTTTATATGCTTTTTTTGTTGTTGTATTTGTTATATACATACTTATACTGGACCATTTATTTATTTGATGTTTCTTGTAATGTTTTTATTACAATGAATAAACATATCTATCTATCTATCTATTTATCTATCTATCTAATACCATTTGCAAAATTCTAATGTGTATTACCTCATTAACATAAATAAAACCATCGCGCAAGTACCCACGTGTTAGGTTATCTCAAAACATAATAATCCACTACGAAGTACCTATATTATACCTATATTATTTAACCAAATATGTTTGCTAATTGGAGCAAACTCCAATCGATTAACATTTTACCCCACGTTTGTATCCTTTATTTTTATAATTGAAATCACACGAAATACACAACAATCAGACATAAGCAGGAATCAGCAAGAATGCAGTCTTATTGGCCGGTTTCATCGGTAAAGTTCGACGATGAATAAAGCAAGGGGTGGACAACGCGTTATAAAAATTTATTGTAGAAAGTGGATATGCGTCTAATACTAGATAATATTGCAGACAATAACACTACTATCTATATAATCCACGCTTTATGTAGAATTTCAGCAGTAGAGTATATTAACATTTATTCCCATTGAATGTAGATGGTAAAATCCAGATTGTATCTCTTATAGATATATTAAAATCTAACTAGTTGCTTTACTATTAATGAACAGCACATTACCCTTTCGACAATAATTATTTTAATGATTAATATGAAGGAATTTACATTCTAATTTCTATAATCTATTTTTCTCAGTGTACCTATTCCGAAGAAGTCAGTATACAACTGTAATTGTACAGTAGTCCATCGCCAACTGTGGAATTGGCAAATCACTGCCCTTATCGATGCTACCTGATGACGGCAGTAGAAACCCTGCCGAAACGTCGGATCTAAACAATCCAACAGCAAGTGCCATATTGCAAATATACTTTTTGTTTCAACTCTGTAGTTATGCAAGAAGAAACGGTAAAAATTTGAATGTATAACTTATTTAAAAGATATTAAAATTGAATTCGGAACAAGTTTTTCAGATATCATATCATCTAATTCGGTTTTTTGTCGCTTCATGGAATACTTTACAAATTTGCCGCCATAATTACAGTCACGTGATGTGTTAAAATAAATTTTGGGGCTGTTAAGCAAACTATCCCTCAAAGATTTTCCATATTTTAGCAATAAAAAAAATACCGTATTTTGCAACATTTATACCGGCCACTGTATATATTTTTGTTTTAATTTCTGGAATATAAACGCTTGTTACTATTGAAACCAAGAAAGCATTTTTTTAAATGTATTGCTTTATTTCAAAGTAATATTGCTTTGGACTAAAAAAGGAAATTCCAATTGAATACTGTTTCTTTGTTAAGCAAAAATAGTTTTATTTGATTCCCTTTCCTTGAATGCAAAACCCTTTGGTGCACTTTTGAGTACTACAATTGATTAAGTAAAAATAATATTTGCCGCTCACCGTTAACTATTTCTGAAGCTTTTATGTGTAATATTAGTGAGGAATTAACACTTACAGTAAATTTGAACAAAGGCTGTCACGAATATCTCCTTGCGCAGTCCTTTTTATACTCCAAGTATAACGTTTTGCGGAGTACCAGGGCAAGAAGGGGTAATTAAGCATCTCATCTTAATTAAAACCAGAATGGCGTATCTTAATGCCAAGTCTTCATGGTATCACTTAAAACGATAACATCGCATTTAGTTAATATTTAAACGCGCCCCGCATTGAATTCGGAATAGAAATTTCAACTTAATTCTCCGCCGTTCATTAGGTTCGCCTTTTGTTCCTTTCTTTCCGTTCCAACATCTCCTTCTTTCCACGACGGTTTTCCCGAAATACGAATATATCTAGTGAAATGTGGTTTCAGACCGTGCGAAGGTTTTAAATCGTAACCCTTACATAATTCAAGACTAATAGCGGACGGAGAAGACTTTATTACACACCTTATTCAAATGAGAAATATTTTTATGTAAATAATGGAGACTCTAATTCTATAATTCAATTACATTCTTTCATTTCGCGCGCAGATTGGACTGAAATAAGTAATTCGGAACCTAGGAGGAAGGAGCACAGGGGTAAAGTTAAACTACCCAAATAAGGAACAACGCTAAGTATATCTGTCCTCGGTACTTTTGGCTCGATCGTATTAAGGGATGTTTTCGAAGCAAAATGGGGTGCATACATTACGGGCCGGCATACATATGTATATCTTCAAATTGATTTGTCACGGTCGAATAAAGTCGCGGTTGCAATGTTTTCAAGTGATAAGTATCAATTAAAGCGGGGTACCGAAAATCTTTTAAATGATACAGAGCGATGCATCTATTATTTGACTCGGCATTCACATTTAGAATTTTATCATTTAGTAATCAATTCGCCAACTATGGAATGGTTGACTAAGATTCATCTAGATAAACAATTAATCTGTTCATTCCAAAATCGAATATGTTTCTTTAAAATCATAAGATTTTTAGGCTTGCTGCAACGGATTGATTTTCAATATTAAAGACAGCGTCATGTAATTTAATGTCATCTATATGCTGTACAATTGCTAATATATCTTTTTTTCTCGAATCCAACCGCTTTTGGTTTCATAACTACTATTTCAACTTCGCCTTCTGTTCTTGTTTCAACCATTATCCGATGAGAAACTTTATGCAATTTGTGATGTTATTTATTTTTAATATGAATTTTTGTTTAAATGTTAAACTTTTAATTCAAATTACAACACTTCTCTTCACAACTCTATCCAAACAAAAGCAGTAACTTCGTAATTTTTAAGAAAATGGTTTCTAATCAGTATTAATTGATATTTCTAATAAATAAGATACCTAAAACAAGAATTGAATATGGTACAAGCATGGACTGAGAAGCAGAGTCTAGTATCAGTCCCTCCAAAACTATCGCAATAATATTCACTAGAAGCTGGAACTTAGATGGTCTTGGACCTCTAAAGATCTGCAGTAAGAAGTCAACCTAGATTCCAAATTTATTTGGAATCGACAGTTTTCCGAGGATTAAAAGCGGAGATAATACGTATGTTGGCTAGAAAGGTCCACGGAAAAACATGAACTTAAGACCTAGTATGATGAACTGTGCTCAGACACATGATGACTTATGTATCACTAGTATGGTGGACAAAGGTGTAACGGCAAACTCTTACAACTGAACTTACCAAGGTACTGAGGCTTGCGTGTTTAGAAATAACAGGAGCAATCCAGACTACTCCTACAGCAGTACTGGTATACCTGCTAGACCTCCCTCCTCTCCATTTGGTGATAATGGGAGAGGCATGAATGCGCCATCTTAGATTGCAATAAGAAGCAGACAGCAGATTTGCAGGATTGGGTAATATTGTCCAAGGTAACCTTCTGGGTTGAGATCAAACCACATGATTTCAACATATCTATTGAACTTAAAATTCGAGGTGGAAATCACGGTTTGGATAAGCTGGAATTAATCCATCTACACAGACACGTTCCGAGAATTGATCTGGTTGCAGATGAACCAAACACCGTAAACAGGACTTGAAAATAGTCACAGTCTTTCAAGTAGAAGGATACACAATATTGCACTGTGCAGCTAAAATCAATCAGAGGGTTTATGAAAATAAATGGATATTATCGAAAAAGGCAGTCAGGTGACACTGAGGGCACTAGTGAACCTTTATATACAATCGAGGCTAATTTGGAAATGTATTCTAGAACTAAATAGCCTAATAAACCACAATAAAGTAATTTTGTTCTGTGTGTCCGGACATTCGACAGTTCAAGGAAACGAAAAAGCCGATGAATTAACTAGAAGGGTCATTGGTTTCATATATAAGCCCGAAACCTCTTCTAGGAATGTCTAAAAACAGAGCACAAGAGCAGGTAAGGGGTTAAGTAAAAGAGGAACACGAAGAAGAACACTGGAATAACAACCAGGCAAATTCATGCAAAACCTTTATGAAAGGTTCATCGAAAAAGAAGAACTGAAAGAACTACTGTAAGGGTCATTCTCGTACCATAACAGGTATCCTAACAAGACAGTGTGCACTGAAAGAAGGCCCACAGAAGAATGGGATCAACTGTAGATTCTGTAATGGGGTGATAGAAAACGTTTACCACATTTAGGGTGGATACGAGGCTCTTTGGCAAGCCAAAAATTAGCCCAGAGGATAAAACCTGTACAGATTAGTGCAGGGTATAAGGGCACTGAAATATCTGGTATAATTTAATAGGTAAAATGAGTGGGAGACTAGCTAGTTGCAGTGTTTCCGGAGATTTCATGTAATCAATTCCTCAGAGGAGAAAGGAATCAAACCACGGCGCTTATTTTTACTTGGTTCCTTGGGGGTTTCTTGTTGTGCTTTTCTGTTTTACTCGTCTCTTCTGCTTGATACGATGTAGCTTCTTTCCCTTAGAAAAGTTTTTGTTTGGTTTTAGGCGCTTTCCTCTTTAAAATGTCTTGCTAGAGATAGTTTCTGTAAGGTGCTCAATTTATCGCTTCCATCTCAATTCACTTTCGGATATTTTTATTTTCTTTTTTTTTTTTTTGAGACTTTACTATAGAAGAGGAGAAATCTCCTAATTCCTGAAATTGATGGCATGGCAGGAGAAGTATAACTCCAGATTGTTGACAGTTGCTACTAGAGCTTAGGTGGTATTGGATCTACTGTGTGGATTCCAGTTTCGTCGAAGTTATGAATATTATTGGCTCAAAATTCTATTTTGGCGTAAAACCCAGTACGCTTTGTAAACTACCTGTAGTGTGTCCCATTCTTTGGTACCCTGTTTGAGTCTGCTTGTCGTTTTTCTACAAGATAGTGACATTTTCATCGGAAAGAGAGACAACGAAAAACACCAATTGGAAACATGTCACGCATTACATAGAGAAAGCCATTGTTCACTTGTCAAAATTAAGACGAAGTACCGACAACAGCCCATAAACAGAGCAGAGCTTTTTTAACGTTTTCAGTTATTTTTGAAACTGCATTATCTCGACAATAATTGACACATTTAGTGCGCAAACAAAAGCAAATCATTTGACAACAACTTAAGACAGATCTTATCTATTAGCTGGTAAAAAGCAGTGCCTATTTAGATAAAAAAACATGACAGTTATTGACCCATTTTTCCCTAAATCCACTATTTCTAATTTTTAATAACACAATGTCATATAACATTACTACTATATCTTCTTTTATTCTTGGTAATTTTATCATCGAGAGCCTATCAATCCGTAAATAAGAGTTAAAACATTTCTTCCACCTTTCGTTAATGTTTTGTAGTTAGTTTGATTCTGTTTTTCTGATATTTATAGCATAGCTTTGGTAAGCTGTGGCATAAGAGAAATCATTATTTCTTATATTTAAATCATTTACTTTGGTTTGCCCAATACTTAGGCTGCTATTGGCAATAAGGAAACACGTTCAATCATCTCGCGCAAACAATTAAAACCAATCAATTATGCTACGAAGTGAACAGACTAATTGGCCATCGGTTTTAACCGCTGTGACGGTTTTATATAACGGTCCAAACCAGTGAAAATAAATAGGCAAGCATGAGTCCCTTTACACTTAAAGAGACGAATAACGTAATACGTAAAATATGCACAGTCTTAATCTTTATGAAGGCGCAGATTGTAAAAACCAGATAATAAAACGAATGATGAAGAGGTATAAGATTTGTTCGTCACTTAACTATGACTTAAATATGACTTCTCACTAGCAAATCATTCCCATTGTTTTCTTTGCACGTGCACGAAGAATTGCGCAATTTGTCTCACTCTAATAGACAATAGTTTATAGATTTTCTGGTAAGACATCCAAACAATCTACGAATTACTTTAACGTCTGAGGCGGGACACTAGCCAACTTTTGCGATTAATTACGGCCATCTCGTCGATTTCGAAGATTGTCACTTGTAAAAACGAGCTGGAATTTATCGCTTTTTTACTTAAGAAGTGAGGCAAGCAATTGCACGATAACCTGTAAATCAACGAGGCGACGTATTTATGTTCGTCGCCAGTGGCGATCTGATTGATGCGAGTCCTGAAAACGTGAAAATTTTTCTAATAGTTTATAGCCTCCGCGAAAGTTTCCCTCCTTCAACGATGAAATAAACTATGGCATCTATAAATATCGTGCAGTCTTTTATATCGGCGAAGAATCCATTATGAAATGCACGTCGCTTTATTGAATTAACTACTATTGCACTAGGGAAGTTCCAATATGTCTAAATGTATAGGTACGCTTCATATGGCCAAACCATTTCAACTTCCGCCTACCTACACTTTCTAAATTAGGCTCTTCTTGTAATTCTTTGCTTATTTTCTAACTTTTTTATGCTATCGCTTCGAGTGACTCCTTCAACTGCTATTCAATTCCACATCTCTAACATTTATATTTTGGTTTGTATAAATAATTGTCCCTTCCGTTTTTTTTAACCTGATGATGGCAATTGCACTCAGCCAAAACAAGTAGTTTTAAACAATATAATAAATACGTATTTATGAATATCAAGGACAATTATTTATACATACAATCCCCAATCTCATTCAATAAATTCTGCACTTACATTTTTGCTCTTTGCTTGTTTGGTTTAGAATCTAGTTCTAATAATAATATATTATTATTATTATTATATTTGCAATTAAAAGATTACAAAAAAAAATGTCAATTATGTAAGAACAATATTATAAATATTGTCAAAGAGGCATATGTATGACGACGAGAGTATGCATGAACCAAAAACAAATGAAAAAAGAGACATCACAAAAAAAAGAGACGCAACTATAGTGTCGCGCGGCTTATATGGTCGATGTACTCCTGGTTGGTATAGACTGCATCGCCACAAGTAAACATTCATTTTACTTTTAAAATGTTTTCCAGGGAGCTCAACAATAGCAGATGGCAGCACATTATAGAGTTTTAGTTTCCAGTAATCAATTGAATCCTGAGTGCATACAAGTCTGTGATGTGGAGTTCTGAATTGATGGTGGTTTCTCGTTGAGTAATTATGGTTGACCGAGAAAATACCTCTGTTCTTATATACGAAAAGGGGTACATTTAGGATGAAGATTGATGCCATGGTAAGCAATCACTCCTCCCTGAAATTACCTCATTCGATGACCACAGAACAGCACGCCAAAATTGAATAAGGAGTAGAAAGCAGCAAAATACATAGTTCTTACGACGGCATACGTTGCTACCTGCCAACCTCCTACTAACGACGCATAGAACCGAAATCAATTTGGTTGCAAGAGTGTTTATGTTATTAGTCCACTTTAGTTTGGAGTCCATTTCTAGCCGTAGAGACATTTACGTACTTGTTATCTGCGAATATTTTGTTGTAAATAACAGCTTTTGTATTTGTTATTTTTTTAATTTAATATATTTGCAGTAAACCAAGCTCAAGCGTCCTCCTCAGCCCCTCTTAAATCTAATACCAATGTCCTGACGATTCGATGCTTGAACGATCAAGGACGCATCATCAACATAGAGGCACATTTCTACAGACATATGTCAGTTTGAATATTGCGTTAAGCGACGTTATTTTTGTTATCTTTGAAATTTCCCTCTTGCTGTTATAATAAATAAAGAAAGCGATGTTAATTACATAATATCATGTTATTGCAGTTTTAATTTTTTACTTTCATTATGATTATTCCTGATTGTTTTAATTTAAAAAAGATTTTGCGAGCATGTTTGCCTCTCCTCTCTGTTACCTCTTCAATCTTCCTCTGAGCACCTTCTATATGGAAAACCACCAAACTAATGCCTGTTTTCAGTCGGAAGAGAGGAATTCTGTATGTAACTATCGTCCTATTGCGCTGTTGAATAATTTTGCAAAGGTCGTTGAGAGGTGCATTTACAGAAACATTTGCACTGCGGCCAGGCCCTGGATATCTGCCGACCAACATGGATTTCTACCTCAAATATACACAATAACGATTTTAACAACTATAGCTTAATTTATTGCGGAGAAAATTGATCCCGGTAGTCAGATTGACGTCTTGTCTACTGATATGGCGAAGGCATTCTATCACATTGATCATGCAGTTCTTCTATAAAAAATGGATAGATTTCGATTCTCACCGAAACTTTTGTCATCTTTTAGAACATATTTGTCTGACAGAAAGTGCTACGTGGCTTGTTTGGATTATCAATCGGATTATTTTTTACCAACATCTGGAGTACCACAGGGTAGCAATTCGGGTCCGCTACTTTTTCTTATCTTTATCAATGATCTGTGCGATATGTTATCCTGTTCCAAGTTATTATTTGCGGATGACTTGAAAATATCTGCAGCTGTACGCAATGTTCAAGATTGCGAATACCTTCAAGACCAACTTCATGCGCTTCTTACTTGGTGTAACGCTAGCAGGCTTAGCGTCAACGTGGATAAGTGCAGAGTGGTGACCTACAGTCGCAAATCAGAACCAATTATTTATAACTACCAATTTGACGGTTCTCCACTACCTCGTGATGACTCGGTTAAAGACTTGGAGGTCACGTTTGACGCGAAATTGACGTTCAGGGAGCTCATACCAATGTGTGTAAATCTGCGTTGCAGATGTTAGGATTTATAATGCGAATCACGCGTCGCTTTTCACCGGTCCGAGCGGTTATGTCACTTTAGTTCGCGTTTGTACGGTCCAGATTGGAGTATGCTTCGCTGATCTGGTTTCCTTTCTGTCAGTGTCATGTGTGTTCTTTGGAGCAAGTTCAGTGCCGGTGTTTAAAGAAATTGTGTTTCTGTACAACCTTGTAAACAACCATCTCGATACCCTTAGTTTGCACATTCCACAATTTCTAATGTTTTTATATCCTACTCGTAATTTCTCTCTTTTCTTTTTCATTTCCAACAACTTTGCCCCTTTCTTAATTACTTTATTATTTTTAATATTTCTTTTGTTTTTATATCATTGTTCTTGGGTAATCTAATTGTTTTCTATGTAAATCTGCATATTTCTAATATAGCTTCTGTTTTCCTCTACTGTCTTTTCCCGTTGCCTCTCCAAAATCTTACCATCCCTTTTGTTTCATTTGCTAATTGTTTGACTTTCATCCTTTGCTCTTTATATCTACCATACGTTTCGATATTTTTGTTATTCAAAAATATTTTTTTCATTTGGGTTATTTAACTTCCATTCTATTTATTCTGCTACAGCTATTATTATATCTTTGACAGTTTTCCATTGTGTTTCTAACAACATAGGTATTTCTTGTTATAATTCATTTTCTTATATCCTCAATTTTATCCGTTTCTCGCTCACTTATTTCCTTGTGGAAATCAAGTTTTTCTTTGTCTCTAACTTTGTATGTTCTATTTTTTTTTCATTTCAATACCTAAAACAACGGCCAGTTATGAAGCTACTCATTCATTGTTGATTATTCCTTAAACAACAGCAACGTTTCGATAGAACTACTATTTTTTTCAAGCTACAAAAATTATTTTTTATCACACACGAGCATAGTATTTGATACATGAAACAATTAACGGATTACCTTATATTCGTCTTATAATCAACCAGTCAAAACTATGAATCAAAAACATATTTATTTTTACGTACAACATTACCCTGAAGTATATCGTAGGTTTTTTTCTGTTTTTGTTGTTGTGTGAGCCATCTGACATGCAGTCTTCGGAAATACCGCGACCTCTCGGATTTTGGTAAACGTTATATTAAGGCGAGGTTCTTATTTTGAGTTATATGCATTCAAGTCGCGTTAAAGCAGAGCAATATCATTACAGGCTAAGTGTACTGAAATTCTATTGTTACCGGAACAAAACCCACTAAATTGCACCAGTCATTTTAATATCTTAGTAACTTGCATAAAAATCTGTGCAGGACTCTAGTTGGATCATTTATAGCTCGCCAAAAACTTCCTGTTTTCTTGCGTTGAGAGCCTGCACAATTCATTCTGCAGTTGGTATCTCCAGTGTTGATACCAATTTTTTGTAGGTGTCCTTTCAGTGTACAGTGTCCTGCTGTAATACTATATCATAATCCTGTCACGACGCGAAGATGATTCCTACTGACAATGAGCTGTTGTAGTTCTTAGATCTTCTTTATTGATGGTCCCTTAATAAAGTCTTTCCATGAATTTGCCTAGCTGAATTATTTCAGAGTTCTTTGTGTTTTTCTTGAGACCCAACTCCTTACCTACTCTCGTGCTGTGTTTTTAGACACTCCTAGAACGGGTTCTGGGCCTATACATGAAGGCGAATGTTCTAATCACTTTTTTTTTTTATTATTACTTGCTTCTAAGCATTTAAAAAAAAGCAGATGATTAATGATCTGGATATATCGAAATTATTATTTACATACTTTATTTACTTAGTTACATACTACAACGTAACCTATTATAGATCTTCCTTTCTATTTATTAACTCCATTATGTATTTATAAATATTTTCATACTCAAAATTTGGTTAGTTAATATGTAATGTAAATTGGCAGAAGGACTAAATTACACCAAAGTATGATTTTATGGAAACAAAAGCAAATAAGAAATATGAAGACGCCATAAAGCAAAGCATATTTCCCTAGTCATTCGATTAACAAATGCGGCAAGAAGGAGATATGTATTTCGTGCGTGCCGAATGGAGATCTCCACTAAAGGACCGGTCGACGTTTGAATTATAAGTTTGAGGTTATGAGATTGTGATGTATGTGCGGCACAATATGGCGGCATAGTATGCAAGCTGAGAAATGCGGTCGGGATCCATTTGTGAGATTAAATTTGTGATTCATTGTAGCGGAATGGAGAGTTGTCACATATGTCGGCTCAGTCTCTGGCTAAGTGGATAGTTAGGTTATGTAGAAAATATTTTAAAGCAAAAAGTTCCGCTGCCGTTGCTCGTTGTTATTCACTTGATTTAGCGCGCGGTCTGCGCCTTCGGTCTCTTCTCACAATACGGGCACGTAGGAGATCTCAGCATCAATATTTATTAAGCGGTGCGAGTAACTTTTGTTTTAATTCCGACATGCGATAGCTCGTATGTTGTCCCGTAAACTTTGCAGACTGACTGATTCAACTAATTAGATGACCCATATTAATTTCTACGTGTCGTTGCTCTTAAATACATAAAACCAGTCGAATTAAATTGCGAATGTGAACGAAATTTTAATGGTAAAGTGATAAAGTCCAATTACAATGTAAAATCTCTATTGTATACGTATTTCGCAGAAATTGATTGCATCTTCAGCAATACTGACACGTGAATGGCAAGTGAAATACAAATAGAAGCATATAGTTTATGAAAAGAAACAAATATAAAATTGTAAACAAAGAAATATATATGACAAGACTTCATGGTTTAATAACCAGAGTTTTCCTTACAGGACGTAAGTATACTTAGTTCCTTTTTTTTTAAATAATGCTTATAATAATATAGTAGTCTGAAGAAAAAACAAAATTTGTGGCTGTTGAAATCTGAAGCAAAGGGAATGATTAATAATTATTGGCCAAAGGCACTATGAAGTAATTTTTCTAAAATATTCTAAATGATTTTGAATAATTTAATTTCTTGGTATATAAGTCTACTTATACACTGCAGTCAACTTGGCTTCATAAAGGACGTTCTACAATATCCAATTTGTGTAATTTTAGTCAATATATTGTTCAAAACATGACTAGGAAATTATAAATTGATATAGTATATGTAGTAAATTAGTAAAGCATTTAATGCATTTAATTATGTAATTTTTTTACATGATTAAACGCTTTATTTATATTACAAGATTATTTAAGGTTTGTATGTTGAATATGTGTTTTATCGAATATTTACACAGTCTTTATTGGAAAGTGCTGGTTGAAGAAGTTGACAATGATCTTTGGGGCTTCGGATGTAGGATTTTTATTCGCAGTCTTCTAAGGAAATTGCCAATTGTCTTGAATGCTTCTAAAATCCAGCATTTTGTTCGAATTTTCTTTCTTCCTCACCCCATTAGTCTTGATACAAATTTCCAAACAATCGTTTATGTACAACTACTCTCTGAAGGAAAGTTGAAAATAGGAATTTTCAACTGGAAAAAACGTCAGGACTACACATATTCTTAATGAAATCTTTAAAATAGTTTGCCAGTACAATGCAGACATGCTCCTAGACATGTATAATTCCTGTTTAATGGCGCATGTATTTCCTGCATATTAGAAGGTTGCTAAATCGGTGTTAATTAATGGGGAGACCTTGATGACTCATGCATTTATTGACCGTTATTTTTGTTAGATATTGCGGGGACAATTCTTGAAAAGCTTCTCGAAAATGATTAACTGCTGCCATAGAAGAAACAGGCGGATTATCGCCTTGTCAGTTTGGATTCCGTCAAGAAAGATCTACTTTTGACGCTATTAAAAAAGTTTTTGATGCGACAAGCAAAGCACAAAATTTTAATCATTTTGAATATTCTTTTTTTTACAAATCCATTTTTGCCTCTGTGTGAGATAACTAATAAGGAAAATAAAAATAATGGTCTACTCTTTTTTGGCAGCAAGTACTTCAAGAAGCTGATAAAGCAACAGAAATGACTACGAATCTTAGTTGACTTATGACCCATATTTGAAGGTTCTTGTTCAAGCAAACGAAAATTACTCTTGATCGTGATACAATCGTTCATGCTGTACGGATCTGAAATATGAACACATGTTTTGGATAAAGAAATATATCGCCAGAGGTTAGCGCAAGTATAGAGGCGGGCGGGCTACTTTTAGTCTGGCTTCAGCGTATCGTACAGTATCAGAACCGGCTGTAGTAGGAGTCATCCCAGTAGCGCTTGTGGCCGAGGAGGAACAAAGTAAATACAAAAGGAAACGGCAGTCTGGAAATAGAATAAAAATAAAAGTAGCAAAGGTTATAGGAAGAGGAATCAAACACTGAAAGAAAAGACGTCACGCCGATGTTGATTTCTTTTTGGCACAAATGTTCTTTAACTATTACCGTAGGCTAGAATTCAAATATTTATGATTAAGGTTTCTGAGATTAAACAAGCTTCGAATGAACAGTTTATTGAGCAATCAAACAATAAAATAAGGGCTCAATAGGGAGACAAAAAGAAAGACGCACTTGATCGATGTGTCAACTGACATCACAGCAAATGGTTAATAACTACTTCTGCACCATTAAAGAAGAAATTGCGAACGGTATGCACTCTTCAACTCTTGCAACAGACCTCACACATAAGTTAAATGTAAAAAATCTCTCTGCGATCACGCCTGACGAAGTAGAGCATATAATAGCCGGATTTAAACACGAATTTAAATCACTTCAGATATACACAACTTATCTACATAATTACTAAATCACATTCGGAGTGAAATTAGTGAGGCTCTTGCCGTAGTTTTTAATCTGTGTATGGAGCAGGCCGAGTTTCCAAAATAGCTAAAACTCGCAAAAGTTGTGCCTGGTTTTAAGAAGGACGACAGAAATCGCCTTGAGATTATTGCCCAAACAGTATTCTGCCTGCTATATCAAAAATCTTCGAGCAAGCGATCGCAAATAGAATTATAGCGTACTTGGAGAAGAATAATTTCTTTACACTACTAAACACTACTAAACAACAAGGGTATCGCAGGGCTCGCTCGGTTTCAACTGGTATGCTGGCGGCAGCAAATTGCATTAAGAGGGATTTAACAACTGCGAGTGCCACATATTAGCATATTGGAATTGTCAAAAGCATTTGACTCGGTAGGTCCTAAAATTATGGTCCTACAAGCTGGAATATTACGGCATCAGGGGGAACACACTTGATCTACTTTGAGCATACGTAGAAGACGGACAGCAAATCACAATGTGGAACTAAAATAAATAAAATATGGTGTACCACAAAGGTTTATTATCTGTCCCTTAGTTTTTATTATATATTTAAATGATCTCTCCTGCGAATGTCCAGTGGCCGAAAATGTGCCTCTATGCTGACAATGCGTCCTTGATCGTCCAAGCATCGAATCTTTAGGACCTTGGTATTAGATCTGAGACGGCTGAAGACGCTTGCACTTGGTTTGCTGCAAATAAATTGAAAAATAATGTTTTGTAGTTATAACAGCAAATACACGAAAAATTATCATTATTGTTAATAAGAAAACTACGAAAAAGCAGGAAAAAAAAAAATCAAAATAAAGATTTTAATAAATAAAATATTACAAATGTACAATTATTACTTTATTAATGCACAAATTAAATTATATCAAATGTACGTTAACTATAAAGTTACCAATTGCTTCATCATATTTTACAGTGGTGAAACATACATTTTCAATTAAAGTGTAACCGCAAACGATATAGAAAAGCAAAATTCGTATATACCTACTTTACTGCTCATTTGGAAACCAAATTTCATATTTTAACCAGTTTAAACCTACTATATGATAAAACTGCATTAAATTACTAATATGTATGTGTGCGGATATGTATTTGCTAATACCATACCCGTGGTGTCATAAATCTTGCATTATTTTCCCGGCCGAACATGTTCGTTTAAAATGGATACATTTTGTTGAACATTCAAAACTGTATGTACATTAAATATGGATTCGCGGAAATAAACAGCATGCAGTTAATGAAATTAGCGTAGCTCTCAATTAGCGAATCGCAGAGTGTAGCGAAAAGTTTGCACGCTAGCCTATGGATGTCCTATATGGTATTTACATATATGCGCGGACGCGTTAGTTGATAACCACTCAATACATTTTGTTGATTTAAATGCGACCCGTACATTTTTAGCGTGATTTATTTTAAAGGAAATCACTGCCGAATAGCCAATCTATAAAAAGGCCCGTTTCCATCATAAGTGCCATTTAAAACTGATTACCTCGCATAAACAGATTCAATTCGGAGCGATGATTTAATAAATCTAGTAAATGACACTTTATGAAAATATATTACACGGCCATATTTCGACACCATCGGCGATTTATCGCACTGGAAATTGCCCTCTATCTAGACGGTCGATAAGGGTTTTATGGTGAATTATTAAGGGCACTAAAACATTTCTATTAGTTTGATTAAACTGGTGCAAGCATATAGTCACATATTCCTATACGGATGTGTATTCGGGTTCCCGTCGGAAGCCTTACTCCTATTCCACGACGCACTTGTACGAACATGCCATAAGTGCTGAGATTAGTTTGCTTTAGGGTGAAGTAGTTCGGAATAATATTGCATGGAGGAGTTGTATTGCGCCAGTAGCTTATAAGCAATTTAGTGGAATATGTTTTAACTGGGAATACGCGCTGCATTTTAGATGGTTTTTTTGCTTAGTGATTAAAAGATGAAGGAAACAAATTTGGAAAATAAACACCTGAAGCATCTGATTTAAATTGGAAAAAGAAGTACATGGAAGAGAGAAAAGTGGATAGATATTATCCATTGATTCGTACTATTTTGAATTGAAAACCGGTACTCTCCAGTCTAAATAAAACATATGATACAATAAGGGCAGATATAAATTATTTGTAGTGTAGTAGAACGTTAAATATTGTAATAATAAAATAAAACAAATAAATGAATAAATAAATTGATTAATGGTCAATAAATTTTTAATCTCAGGTCGTTAAAGGATTCGAAATAACGATATCTGAATAGAATCACTTACGTTGACTGTACTTAAATTGTATTTGGCGCCTTTCAAATTGTCATTTTTTGACAGTGTGACCACTGTGTAAACTGTACAAACTCCTATTTATCTGCTTAGAAAAGGTAAGCATTTACCGCAAAATCAAATGATGGTCGACATCAAAGTGTTGTATACAGAAATGGCCGATTACCAAGGAAAACACCGATTTTTTTTTAACTAGTATATTGCAAACCAAATAAATGTGGATTGTTAAATTAACAAAATTAAATGGAAACTGGATACTAACAGGTATTTTAACTCTTTTACAACTTTATCTCTACAATTTAACCTCTAAACTCTGTTCAAACTGTATAAAATTGTTTAAACTGCTGATTAGGTTCTAAATTTTAAAACACAATACACATTATGATTTAAATTAATCAGTAAACATTCGTTCCTTTTTCAGGAAATTTTTGAAATTAATAGATTTTAATGATAAATACGAATTTCTAAAAGCATCAACTAATCAATAGAGAGCAATCGTATTTTTTTTTGAATGAAAAGATTCTAATTATTAAATTATTCTTTAATTCATTCAAAAAAAATACCGGATTGCTCTCTATTGATTAGTTGATGCTTTTAAAAATCGTATTTATCACTAAAATCTATTAATTCAAAAATGTCCAAAAAGAACAAGTTTACTGATTATTTAAAATCATAAGGTGTATTTTGAAAATTAGAACCTAGCAGAGTTTAAAACATTTTAAACAGTTTGAACAGAGTGATGAAAATATTCTAATTATTAAAGAATAATTTAATAATTAGAATCTTTCATATGAATACTCGGAGCTTTTAACCGCATGTGTAGTATAAAATGAAGAATACAGACCTTTTTTAATTTCGGAGAATTCCTTCTTGAAAGTGGAACTTCAGAATGTCCTGTCGTCCTGTCTCCTGGTTCTCTTCAACGCTTTCTGGCTAGAAAAGCAGCTTAATGTTCTTTCTCCACTAGTGACTTGAACCTGGATTTTCGCTTCAATACCCTTGGTAAGTTATATTCTTGTTTTTAAATGTTCACTTAGTTGTTATGACGGTACTTTAGTTGAATAGCTTTTCTTTTTCCTTTTTTTTTATTTCTGATCACTTTTTTGAGTGAAAACTTTTTACTTGGCGTGCAAATTTAATTTTTCTCTAGAAGTAACTTCAAAAAATGTACACCCAGTTTATTCTTACTTAACGCGTCTCTCCTTTTAATTTTTTTTCTAAACAAACCTTTTTTCAGACATGGCTTTCCGAAATCTTCTTATTACACGAATATTACGACATTTGTCGGTCGAAAAACATTCGTAACCCGGTTGGCATTGAATCCTCCCAACTTCAAGGCACTTCTCGGTATCAATTACGTTAACATTTAATGTAAAAATTATATCTCATTCAAATATTGAGTATCTCCATTACGTTTTGCATGTGATTTGTATTGAAAACAATTAAAAATTTCATGAATCTTATTTGACAGCTGATTACAGATTTCTTTTGAAGAGCTAAAATTTCTGTTTTTATCGATAGATGCCGATAGTTTGACAGATGTAATCTTTATTAAATTAGATTTTTATTTAAAGCAATGATGTCTGAATTAAATAAATACATTATACATTAAAATACTTGTTTTAATAAATTAGATGATTTATATTTTTACTTGATACTGTTTGTTCTTTTTTGAAACATGATTTTTCTGAAATGTAAGTTATTTATCATCTGTTTTCCTTGATATGGATCTCTTGTATTAATAATTGTGAAACAACTTGATACTTTGAATTGAAATATGTGATTTAATTATATCACAATGTAATCTCCTTCGAAATATTTCAATGTTTCTTGAATAAGGTTCGCTGATTGAATACTTCATTGATGAAAAAACCGGCTATTTCTTATATCACATGGATAAAAAAATTGCAATTAAGCCCAGTATTGTATACTAAAATAGTATAGCAAAACTCCACAACCCCAATGAATAATACCAAATATTATACCAGCATACATATGGTCAAAGAAATGTTGCACTGGCGTACTATAGATGGCACCACAAGTATTCTCTATGGAAATTCATCACAACTACAAATGCCAACAATAGAAATGCTGTGGTGTCATCTATGGTGCGCAGTGAACATTTCTTGACCATATGTATAATGGTATAATATTTGATAATACTAAATGTTATTCCACAGTAAAGTATTGATTCGTAATACCTGAAGCTGATTTTTTGGCATTATTGAACTCAAAACACGAGTTATGGAGGTTTTCGTCAATGACTATGCCAAATAGTTTAGAGTTTTGGGCAAACTGTACGAAGTTAATGAGTAATTACAAGAGTGTACTTGATATTTGACCTTATTATGAAACAAAACATATCTCACAAAATTAGTTACTATGAATACTTCTATGAGTACTTCCCAATTTATATTTTCATCAATTTACTATAAAATCTTCTGCTACCGGTTTTGGTTTATATTACACCTAATTAATATAAAACTTAAGTAGGTGAAAATCCACATGGGAGAAAACGTCGTGCATGCACAAGAATCTTTAAAGAACCTTAGTGTGCACTTTGATAGAGATATGGAGATGGGTCCTTATGTCAGGATGACAAGTGAAAGAGCTGCCGAGGCTCTCGCAGGTATGCGTCAACTCATACCAAGAACGTATGGTTACATCATCATACTTTACGCAGCACCAGTCTGGTTGAACGCCATGGAGAAACGCCCAGCGAAAAGCAGCCCTAATGATCGTCAGAACGTATAGAACTGTCTCCACCAAAGTCCTTCTAATACTGGCTAGGACCCCGCCCATAAGACTGTTGGCCAACTCGGAGGTTCAGTATTCTTCAAGCGACTATAGAGAATCTGCAAAAACACAAATTCTGGAAGAATGGCAAAAACTTTGGGAAGAGAAAGGTGGATCTGCCGGTTGGACCGAGAGGTTAATTGGAGACTTAAAACCTTGGTACCTTAGAACGCACGGCGACATTGGTTACCATCTAGCGCAAATTTTATCAAGCCATGGATGCCTCCACCGCTTTCAAGTGAAAGAGACGAACTTGTGCCTGGGCTCAGTCCTGGAGTCAGCAGAGCATACCTTCTTCACTGCTAAAGGTGAATTTCAAGGCAGGAGTGATACAAAAAATGGAGGAATTAACACCGGAAAACCTCGTGGGAAAGATACTTGCGTCTTCCGAGAACTGGCAACGCATAACTCGCCTAGCGAGAAGCATCCTGACTGCCAAAGGAAGAGATGAACGTGAAAGACAGAGAGTGACGACCCAGGAGATCCTGGGTAACTGCCTTGCCAACATCTTACATCCAGCTATCTGAAGTAATGTCTCCGCAGTCCCATATGTCGATAAGAATCTGGCACTATCTGCGAACAAGGCCGCAGAAGTCTTTTGAAGATTTTTCCCTAAAAAGTAGGTGAAATGAAGAGCACACATTTTGAGGTTATAAGATAGTATTGCGTATGGTAAAGTTACAGAACAACTGAAAGTAATTTAAAGTATTTAAAAAGTTTTTGAGGGGACATAATCAATTAAGAATTGCAAGTTAATAATCAAAAAAATTCACCTAGACATCCCATGCAGCATCGCGGGTGAACACACATTTCTGTAGCACTAACAGAGTAACAGGTAAAAGAATGAAAGAATGCAAACGCATGCCACTACAATTACTACAATTACTGTTAACTTTAAAAAAGTACAAATATTAATAAGTGTATGCGTGTCACATCAGAGTTCTTCTCATTACACTTTTTGACTATTATAAATTTTTCTAGCTACATTTTTCAGTTGTTTACTTACAATTATTGATTGGTCATGTCCCTTCAAAAAGTTTTGATTTATAACTTTACCACATGTACTACTATTTTATAACCTCAAAATATGCAAATATCCTTCATTTCACCTACTTAAGTTTTATATTACTTGTTGTAGTACATCTGATGTAGATTTGTAATATAAACCGTAACCAGTCGCAAAAAAATGTATAGTAAATTGATGAAAATATAAATTGGGAAGTACTCATAGTAATATTTTTTTCTAATTTTGTTTAACCCAATTATGGATCTACGTTCACATAAAATACATCTCGTTTCATCTGCATTACTAATATTTTTATGTAGTAAACCACAGAGCTATCGTGCAAAAGGTAATGGATGTTTTTTGTTTTCAAAGTTTTTTAAACACAGTTATTCAAAATCACGTCATCGTTTGTTAAATAACAAGGAAGATTAATTACAAAATTAGAAGAGCACGGCCTAATATGGAACCTTGGGAATACCTTCCTTAACAACGCATAAGTTAATTTCAGCTCCTTTGCTTTGCGATTTGGAACAATTGCTATTTTAAAAGAGCAGATTAATTAATTAAATATAAAATATATGAAGCGTATCCGTGAACATCCATGCAATTTATAAATGAACATAGACGGCGATAATGTTACTTCATTTCTCAGAATTTAAAGTTATTTATGACATAGGAAACAAATATCTATGACGTAGTCAAGCGTATGTAAATGATTCCAGTCATACCGGGGCAATATTTCACGCATTTTCCAACTGAAAATGCGGCTTTTCAGCGGGACGCGGGTCAGTTGATCTACGAGTGCTATTGAACGAGCGCCGGGCGAAAGGAAACCAGATCATTAATTTGAAAGAGGACAATGGTAGCAGGAAAGCACATGTTAAGTTTAGTTTGTTAATTACGACGTCACACACAATGGAGGCGCTTCCGGCGCTACCGCGACCGGAAATATGGCGCTCGTTGCCCTGTTTCAAACTCTCACCGTCACGGGGACCATTTTAATTCTTATTAAGTACAATGTGTACAATCCTCGCGGTAGCGGTAGCAGTAATAATAATGATAATAATAACGGTAACGGGAATGGCGTAGGAACGGTGCACGAATTGTGTATACTACTGCTTTCACGTGACTTTTTTTCCTTAAATTTCAAAGCTAATCACTTCTTCGTGTCTACTTGAGTCGATAACAGTGTGTAATCGTTGGAGAAGGTTCGCCTGCGGCACTGCAAGCAAAAAGTAGTTAGCTGATATGTTTGCAGTTTTCCATCTTTTATTTATTTTTTTACTATTACAGTTATTTTTTTTCAGGTTCACACCTGAAGAAGGTTTTAAAAAGCGAACCGATTGTGCTAAATATAATTGTAGTAAAAATACAATAAATTAGGAAGTACCTTTCTAAATTTTGTTATAAATATCCGATCACTCCGAGCTACATCAGAATTGTTTAATTCGGGGCAATTGTTTCGGAATACGTGGATTCCTATTATCAAACGAAGACCGATTGAATTCCAAAACAAAATAAGAAGTACCTATTATATACCTATATATTATATTATTATATATATACCTATAAAAAGAAAACATATTTACAGGTGCATCTTATACTCTACTTGACCCTTCGAATTACCAAGAATTAGCGACGAATGTGTATCTTAACTCTTCTCTATCTCCATAAATATATCAAAACAATAAGTTTCGTTGATTGTAGAGAAGAGTAACCATAATAGATCTTTTTTAATGATTTTATGTTGTCCACACTGATTTCAGTCAGTCATTATGAATCTATTTTTATTAGATGTCTATTTCTAATTTATTATTGTTTCTTATCACTAAGCTATCTAGAAAACTCTTCTAGGAGCGTAAAGAAAATTCAACATAAACACTACGTTAGGAGTGCCACGACTTCAACTTCAGAAGAAAATCGCGACAAAAAATTTGTTAAATTATCTTTTCATCGTATTTCAAAAGACTCAGAAATCTTTTAGGCAACGCGAAGCACACTAAGAATCATTCGCAACGAAAAGATTTAGAGTGAAGCATTTATAAAATCGGTTGTAGGAACCAGGTTTAAAGAGCACATAGCATGTTACGTTATGGTAGACTTGAATTATTCATCGTTGTGCAAAATATAAACGATACCGGACATAGAATCGACATAGAAAACCTCGAATTAGTGGAAGAATGTACAACCACCGAAAAAGTTAGACGCATACGAAAACATATACGTGAAAAAGCATTCAAATAACTTATTAAATCGGGAAGTGTTCCCGAAATAATTGTTTCTAATTAAGTAGCCCGGAGTGATCGGATATTTATAGGTCTATAGTCCTTGTGATATCTTTTGATACTAATCACTTCGCTTCCTAACTTCAGAATTTGGTTTAGTAACTACAAGTTTTTACGTAAAATAAGAAAAGCATATATATTGGCTCAGAAATAATGTTATTTTAAAGGGTTTTTATTTTTGGTATAAGGTAGGAATATGTGAAAATTTTGCATACGTTTAAGAAGTAATTTATTAAATTATTTACGTTTTGGCGTTACTTTTTTAATCCTTTTTTAAAATATCGTATTTTGTATTCTGCCTACACAATGAAATTACAAAAGGTGCAAGACATATATTGTTTGTAATGTATCGCAGAACAATGAGGTAAATATCATTTTACAATTATTAATAAAAAAAAATGTGGCAAAATTTAAATAAAATTGACATACCTATATGGTGCATATATCATTCAATATAATTTCAAACGCAAAAATACTGCTTTGGATATATACAGCCATAGTGAAATCAATTATCATTTATGGGTCAGTACCTTGGAGCAAAACAACTTACCTGGCAATCGCACCATGAGAATTAACTTCTCCAAAGTGCAAAGATGCGTATGTATAACTGGAGCTATGAGAAACTGCCCAACACCACCCATCGAGGTAGTACTGGATCTTACCCCTCCTCACATTGTGATGGAGGGTATGGCAAAAGGAACTACACTCAAAGTGATGTGAAGTGAAGGAACGATTAGGCACAGGTCTCAATTTCTTGAAGGTGATCAAGCCATGTACATGCCCGGGGAACATGAAAAAAAATTATAAAAGGTTCGCAGCAAGAGCAAGTGGGATCAAAGCACCATCTTGAAAGTGAAGAGAAATGTTGTCAAATGCAACACGGACGGCTTCAGAACGGTAGGAGGAACAGGAATAGGAATATATGGACCTAGAACCAAGTACTCGATAGTTTGGGGAAATACCCGAGTATTTTCTAGGCGGTAAAGCACACTAGTGAAAGATGCGTCCAGTTATCATTATGTCTGATAGTCAAGCAACCATCAAGGCAATGAACTCATACGAAATCAATTCCAAGATGGTCTGAGAGTGTTTAGGGAAATTAAACGAGCTAGGTAAATAGACTAAGGCAACCCTCCTGTGGATTCCAGATCACACAGGAGCGAAAGGAAACAAAAAAACTGATAATCCTGCAAAAAAGGGGCTGGAATACCATTGGCAGGGGTTGACCCTTTTGCGAGATGAGTAACAGTACAATGCTGAAGAAACTGAAATGTGTATGGGGCACAGGAGATCTAATTATTGGGGGAAATCTTCAGGGAATGTGGCAAACTAAAACTCATCTGGAAACCTTAACTAGAAGAAATTTACAGAATGTGTCAACCTGAGTAAGAACACTATTCGCATATTGGCAGGAACACATTCAGGCTATTGTAAAACTGAAAGGACATCTGAGTAAACTTGGGTTAGCAAAGGAATCTGAATGTAGACATTGTGGGGAGCAGGATGAAGCATCCAATCACCTCCTCTCAAATTGCGTAGCACTGTGCACCTCAAGCGCGTTGCACCTGGGAGCATGTGAAATCAAAATGGGAGATTTAGCCTAGAACCTTCTTATATCTCGAACTTTCTAAAAGTTGCATTGAAAGGCCATTTATAAAGCAACAGGAATAGAGGGCACCAACTCCTTTGTTTCATAGCTCCCATTTTCCATAATCCCGTTGTTATTTCTTTTTTCTTTTTTGCATTTGTTTGCATTTTTTACGTGTTTTCTTTTTATATTGATTAATTTTTAATCCTAGCTTTTGTTCTTCTTTGAGAATCCTACTACCGTTTCTTCTAGACTTTTTCTATGCTAAGCTACCACTGCGATATCGTCCGCATAGGCCACCACTTTTACCGACTTTTCTATTATAGTTCCTCGTATTTCACGTTTCCTTACTATCCCTTCATTGCTATATTAACGAATATTACTAACAATCCGTCACCTTGTCGTAATCCTATCTTAACGTAGCAGTGTGTTTGCTTTAGAGCCTTTTATTGTCATCTCTATCAGTCTTAAAAAAAATCTCCGTAGAAATAGATGTTTTTTTCTTTTTTTCGGTTTGGTGTTTGGCAATAAAAAAAGTATACTTAAGAAATATTGCTTAGATAATAGTTCTTAAGTACTTATCTATTCTGCATATTGAGTGGTTACTTTTAGTAGTTGCAAATGTTTTATTTCACATCGCAAATATAGAAAATTAATTTGAACAATAATCAATTGTTTATTAATTTTACCTTCAACAATTCAAATACTTGCAAATGAAAAAATATTCTTTGCATTTTTTAAAGAAAAGTGCTTAGAAAACTAATATGCAAATTTAAATTTATCCAGAGATTGATTGAGGGAACTATATGCATATAAAATCGATTTTCTGCGAGAAGAGACACTCCGTTGGCAATTGAAATCCAAACAGGGTAAAGCAGAAATCATATATCAAGTACAATAAGATATATGAATCACTGAGACACATTTTATGCAAATTAGTGAAAATCTCATACATACAGATTGCAAGGCGTGCTAATGTAGCCATTATGGCCGGGTACTTACAGAAGGTCAGATGGACTGCTTACAGTTCGCTTTGTAGCATATATCCATATTAATGTTACCATATTTCATTATCTCATTCATATGGAAATCTCAAACAATTAGTCAAAATTCCACTGCTGTACGCGGAATAGCAGTGAAACTACCGTGGTGCTTTTTTTCTTCGATTTTAAAGCAGAATTCAAGAAAAGAGAAACAAATACGGCGTGTTGTTACCTACACGCTAACCGTAAAAATGTATAATGTTGAAAAATGTTTCAGTTGCAGTTTCAGTTCGTTTTTATTGCGACGCATCCATTTGCATATTAAGATGTATGATAAATTCACGAATAGAAACGGATTATAACTGCAGAATGGAGAATCTCGCTCAATGTAATTTCCTCTTCTCATCTTTGTCGCCTTATTTTTAAAGATATTTTTCTAGGATGTCACGATTCTATGCGCAAATCTATTACAAAACCGCATTAGCCTAATTTGTCGACAAAGTTAATAAATTATAAATGGGTGTGATAAAACAAAATTTTGAAGTACCGGCTATTTTTGGCGACTTTGTATTTGTTTTCTCTTTTAGTAAATGATTAATAAGACTTTTTTAAATTTCGAAATAATACAAAAAAACAGTCAACATTGTCTATATATAAGTAGTTAACACTAAGTTGTTACACCCAAAAGTACCATAACTAAAACTAGTAACGTCTTTTAGAAGCGATGAAGGCCCTCGGTCCATTGTTATTGCTTTCCAAAAATTGTTCCAACTTCTCATTTTAAATATTATAAAAGAAACAAGAATTCTCAAAGTTATTTTTCGGTTCTCTTTGCATTTAGAATTATGTTTTATTTTGCCAAATAACAAAATAGCGGTCAATCAAAAATAACCAAATTAAACTAAGATTTTTTGATAACTTCATCCTCGATTTTTGAAAGTGAAACTTTTATAAAATCGTTAAACTATAGACTAATATTGCAAATAGAAAAAAGCCGAGAATCCGGAGTGTTTCCGAAGACTCCATGTTAGATCACCCCACACAAAACAAAAATAAACTTATATATAGTCGTCTGGACTATAGTTATTATAGTTGTCATAAATATTTTCTTCGATTTATTCAAAAAATCTTTATGCAGTTACTTAAATTAATGAACAATGAAAAAAAATTGTATCATTATAATTTTTTTTTTGAAAGTTTTATGTTGAAATGTGAATTTGATTATTAGGGGCAATTAATTTCTTTTCTTTTTCTTGGTCTTTAGATCTTCAGAAAAATACAGAAATGTTAAACGACCTTTCATTTTTATTGCAAATGTTTTTTAAGTAAAAATATGTAAAAAAATATAACTTATAAAGTGGTAGTGAAAATTATTCATAAATAATTTTCATATTTAACTTACAATAAATAATGAAAACATATTATATTGAAACTCAATCCTTAAAGAAAATAATTACGATTTTGTCATTCATTAAAAATTCATTAAAAAAAAAAAAATTCATTAAAAATGACAAAATCGTAATTATTTTCTTTAAGGATTGAGTTTCAATATAATATGTTTTCATTATTTATTGTAAGTTAAATATGAAAACATTATTGGCTTTTGTAATTAAATAGATTTCTAAAAAATATTATTGTATTTAGTTGCAAAATTAAGTTATATGGTTCTGTGAAGTATTGTATATTAGTTTTATCATTAACTGCGTTTCTATCTATGTTTATAAATTTGAATCATTTCAAGTATATTTTTTGTTTTTAAATTTTGTCTTTTATTTAAAATTGTTATATTGTTATATTGTTAAAATCAAATGTATGATTTTAATTTATTTCATGTGTTTTTAAGGCTGTAAGATTTTTGTTATATTTTTGTCCTTTTATTTCATTCTCAAAATATTGCACACCATTACAATTTTGACAGTCTATTTTATAAACTATGTGTCATGTTTTATTTTTTCAATTTTTAATTTTAATTTTGTATAGATTTGGTTTCGTAGTTTGTTGCTATTTTTTAGGCAATTTTGTAATTCTTTGACTATTATTTATATTTTTTGGCGATTTATTATAAAAAAGAAAAATTCTTTGTTTGAATATTTTATTTATAAGAGAATTTGGATAATTATTTTATTCTAAAATATTTTTTTGCTTTATTAGTAGCATTAAGTGGAAAAACTGGACTTGTTAATGTTATTGCTCTGTCGGCTAAACTAATAATGACGCTAACTTTTTATGAAAAAAGTTGTGAAGACTTAAAATTTAGATAATGCCCAGACCATATTGGTGAATATACCATTTAGTTAAAATTTTATTATCATTTTTAACGAGTTTGTTTAATCTAAAAAGGTAATGCTATTGTTTTCATCGATTTCAATCTTCGATGATTACAATTAAATTTTTCAAGTAAAACTGGTATATTTTTCTCTTCTAATGCGGTTATGCAATCATCTACATATCTTTTGAAAAAAAATATTTCGAAATCTATTTTACTTATAATTTCTCCTTCAGTATATTCTGAAATAATTTGAGCAATGACTTTTGTATAGTAGCCATTTTTAAAAGTAATATTTTGTTGTGTCAGTTTGCTAAAAATTTATTGATGGTGATGATGATTATTTAAAAAAGGACTTCGTCTATAAACAATTTTTGGTCCTAAAGGTATATTATTTTTATGAAATTTTGATAAACCATACAATTTTGGAGCGTGTGTATTATGAATTTGTAATGATTTAGATTCGTTTTTAACAGTAAAAGAAAGTTCTTCAGTTCTCCAAAACATTTTATTCGAAACACCTTCGATTTTGTAGCAAAAAAAGAAGGAAATATCAGCAAATCTGAAAAAATAGCAAGAACTTTATTATTGGCTCTATACAGATAAACAATAGGAATTGCGGTAATGAACGGTAACGTGATTAGCTTACAGCTTACAGAAATGAGAGGAGAAGGTGTTGCGATCGCAGTTAGAGGTTAAAGAAGTTTTTGGTTTAATCTCATGGATACGGACATTAGTGAATTGTCATTAATGTTTTCAAGAAGGCATGTTTTTACTACAAACTTTTTGATATTCGAAAACTTGACATATTAATATAGTACACAATTATAATAAATAGTATGAAGTATGTGAATCAAAAAAAAAAACGATGCGGAATTCATTTTTATTAACCTAAAATACAAAACATTTAGTATATGAATAGTAATGTTTAAGCTAAATACCGAAACAAAAAGTAAATTCTTGACCCACAATTAAGTACAGCAGCAACAAAAACACTCGTCTTAAACAAAATAATTATCAGAAAATTAAATAGGAAAATACGAGAAAATATTGTTAGTGTTAAATATTACTAGGTTAGAACACTTTTAATATAAAACTAAAAATAGAGAAACCTCATTCAAAATTAAGATAAATGAAAAATTTTTCGTCGCTTATAAGCAAATAATCTTAAATAAATAGTCTAAATATTCTCATACATCTATTAAAGAAGAACCTAAAAAAAAATTACATTTTTCAAAGTAATTAAATAACAATTAAAATTCTCATATCAAATGTTCAAATCGTCCTCCGTGTACTTTTAATACATATAAGAATTAGGCGATTACAAAAATGATGTACATTGATTAGTACCTGTAGGATTAGAATAATTGATTCTAGGTTGTTCGTATTCATAACAACAAACGAACTTACAATGCCACCTTATTATTTACACTTTTACATCTTTTGCATGCTCCATAACCCTAAACGTTTGCTGGTTTTCATTCAGACACTCGTATGTATCTGTAGGCTTGCTTGTAGTACTTTAATGGCGCACTCTGTTGCGCTACCCTTCCTTACTAATACCCCTTTAAAGACATTATCGTAGTATCATGTGTTTGACTGTATATGGTAAACTTGAATTTATGGCTGAATTCTTTTACGCATGTAGCAAAAACGCAGGATTTTTTATTTTAATAATCATACTGGATGTTGCATTATTTTTTCTAGTGCCAGCCAACGAGAAGTGGCTGAATCATAATTTCGTATTATATAATTACAGATTACGTTTCAATGCTAGATGTTTATTCGCATTTTAGCATAATTTCAAGTGTAATTTGATTAGCTAGTGTTTGTTAGTGCGTTTACACTTTTACTATGAATTACGCTAGTCTTTGAAGGAATAATTACTTGAAAAAAATATAGATTTCATATTCATTATACAAAAAACACTTTCAACATTCAGTTTTTAATAGCTACTTGCTTAATATAACCATACTTACAATATAATTTTTCTTTAAACTACTAGCTTTTAGAAAGGGTTATAAATAAAAAGTCACAGATATTTATATTTTTCCACTACAGATATGTTTTCAATTTTGTATATTAGGAGTAGATACCAATCAGAGCCATCCAGGGCTGCGCAAATATGCGTTGAGTGAAACCGACAACATTTAGTTCTTAAGATATTTGAAATTCTTTGAGATTTAAAATATTGGCATGTTGGTCTACCTATAGCGCTTCGAGCTTTTTAAAATAAATTAGAAAGCACAAGTCTGAAGGACCTAACAGTCTCGGTTTGACTGAAGTCCAGTTTTAGCGTCAGTAATATTCAATCGATATATTTTGACTTTGGCTGCTTGAAAAACGAGTGGAATTTTATAACAATTTGTGTTGACGAAATTGTGGTATGAATGTAGCATTAAATATATTTCGAATTGCGAAAGATTCTGATAAGGGAAGAAGGCTACCATGTTTGCATTTGGTAAATTATGTTAAAAAATTCTGAGTTATACATATAATATCAAACAAGTGGAATAGATTTCATTTTACATTCTGTCTGTCCCAGTCAGATAACAGAATAGCACCCTCTTAAATTTATGCCTAATAAAAAAAAATATATACGATATATACAGCAATTGAATGTATTTAAATACATCAGACAATTATCTACGTAAACGTCGCTGTTCGATAAATTAAAAGTATTCCATCCGGCGGCGGCGGTCGGGGAAATGATAACGTCGCTGGTGAACCCAAATAATTGATAAGCAGATTTTTTTGTATCCTCGCACAAATCGGATTAGTTTTAGTATTTAAATAGCACGTCACACCCTCCTCAGTTCGGCCCGGTCTAATAAATCAGTAATTACACTTATCTAATCTTCTTGTTCGAATGCGTCCATTCGGATTTTCAGTTTAGTTCAATTTACGGCCCGCAAAAGTTTAATCAAATTTTATAATCTATCGGATTTCTATTTAGTGCCTCCTCACCGGAACCACGATGTATGTGTGTGCGGTTGTGTATGCATTGTTTCAGCAGGCTGTTAGAGCTTCGGTTTTATCTTTATCGTCATTTTCGGTGTTTTGTGGACGCGTCGAAATGATACATTCTAAATAAGTTGCAAAATATTGCTATTCAGGTTACTGTGAATGTTGAAATTTAGGAAAAGTTTGGTTTACGTTTATATTTATTTGCAGACGTAATTAATATTATAAATATTTCTCGATATCCCGCCAAAATAGCCCCAACTAAATTGTTTCGACAAAATACTCCGAAAGGCACCCTTCTCCGATCACGTTTTTAAGTATGAAAAGATATATTTCAAAAGTTGTGGTATCTGTTTTAGCAAATTACAAACTATAACTATATTTTTTCAAATAGCAACTATAGTTTAAGGAAAAGTTACGAAAACTCTGTATACTAACTGAAGCTGCTTTTAAGTCAGTTAACAATAAAATAGGAGACTATTAAATATGCATATAAGTATTTATTAAATAAAAAAAAACTTAATTTGTAATTGGAAAAGAAACACTATTAGGTAATATTTTTACCGAACAAGACGGGAGTATGAAGGGTTGGATTTATTCTTTTAAATAATATCTAAGACGCACCAATAAGAAAAGAAGGAGGAAAGTGTCGCTCTCTTTATATTACAACTTAGAAAAACTGTGATCTATATTCTGTTACTTTTCTTTCCATCGTTGTGGGTGAACAGAATTGGTTCTCTTGAAAATAAACTTACAATTAGCAAATTAAAATGTTTATAGGGCCTAAGGCATCATGGTGGAAATACAGACCTAGTATGGGCAGAGTATAATATGGGCAACGATATAATCCTGTGGTTGTCAATTATTTTAGATGGAAATCGCGCCCATTAAAATGAAGATTTTAGATTATGTCACTAACTGAATACACTGAAATCTTGCAAAATCTCATCAACGAATAGATCTTTAAAAATTAATTCTAAGGTAGTAAGGCTTGAGTTATACCCACACATTAATATAAGTTATAATTGAGATAAGATTTGTTTTTGTTTTTCATTTCAGAACGAAATTCATTGCAGCCTCCAGTCGCCAGTGACTATGTATGTATGTATATGGGAAGGTTGATTTTACACTGCGACCTAAAAGATCTATCGTGTCCCCTATTCTTGCTGTTTTACAGCTGGTCTTCCAATCCTATTCCTTTCAGAAAGTGTAGGATATTAGAAGGCCCCAGGTTAGGTGAGTCTTCTCGTCTGTTCCCTATAAAATCTACATTCAGATTCCTTTTAGAATCCAAGCTTCAACTCAGGTATCCTTTCAGTTTACAATGGCCTGAAGGTATTCCTGTTAATATGCGAACGTTGTTCTTACTCAGGTTCGTGCATTCTGTGAACCTCTCTTGGTTATAGATTCCCAGAAGAATTTTACTTTGCCTCAGTCCCTAGAGATTCTCCCAATAATTGGATTTTCCCTGCTCCATTTCTCTTTTCAGTTTCTTCAGTATTGTACTACTACTTACACCGCAAAAGGGTTCAAGCCCTACAAAAGGTATTCCGGCCCCTTTTTTTGCGAGATTATCCGTTATTTCGTTTCCTTCCACTCGTGTGTGACCGAGAACCCACAGGAGGGTTACCTTATTCCTTTTGCCTAGCTCATTTAATTTACATAGGCATTCCCAGACCATGATTTCATATGAGCTCAGCGCCTTGATGGCTGCTTGACTATCAGACATGATGATAATCTCCTGCTTTCGATAACTTCTATGAATATTGAACTGGACGCATCTTTCAATAACGTGTATTTCCGCCTGGAAGATATTTGGGTATTTCCCCAAGCTTTCGAAATACTTGGTTCTACGCCCATATATTCCTATTTCAGTTCCCTCTGCCGCTTTTGAGCCATCATTGTACCATTTGATGACATTTCTATTCAATTTCAAGATGGTGTTATGATCCCACTCGCTCCTGTTACTGAGCTTTATGATGAATTCCTTCACAAAGCTGAATTTTTTACATGTCCCAGGTTTGATCACCGTCAGGAGATTGAGGCCTATGCCTAATCGTTCCTTCCTTGCCCATTCTGTTTACCACGCTCTCTACCACAATACGGAGAGGGGTAAGGTCTAACACTACCTCGATAGCTGCTGCTGGACAAGTTCTCATCGCCCCCGTTATGCATACGAATGCTAATCTCTGCACTTTCACCAGTGACTAAGTCTTGTCTGTTGTGGGTTTACAGGTATATTTAGCTTGTTATTTATTAATCATGCATCTCTGTATCTCAACCTTACATTTTACCGTTCTTTTGAACAGTTTTGTTTGAATCATGATTTCAATAGTTTAATTAATAGTTTGCAAATTGTCAAGCTAGAACTTCTTAATACTTTGTTTAAATTTCTGAAGTAATATAGAAATTGTTAATAACTATTCACATGTATTTATTGAATTAATTTATTATTTTACTTTATATGCCTTATACATCTTATAGTAAGCACACAATGTCTTCAATTATTTTATTTTTTTATGTAGCCTATGGTATCCATGTTGATAGGATGTAATTTAGAAAAATTAGATAATATTTCCCAATATTACCAAAGTTATGTTGGCATCGTTGACTAATGTAAATGGAATTAAATTTAACATGTACTATAAGAAAAGTTATATGTAAAACAAATTAGGTCTACAAGAAAATTTTATCGTTTTATTTATATTTAGCGATTAATTTTTGTGGAATTATGGCTTAATTGAAACAAAATTTATTTAGAAACTACGTTTTGACAATATATTGTCTTTTTCAAGCTTTCTAACTCCTCTCATGTAATTAATTATTTGTTCCTATTACCTCTTTCTTTTTACAACATAAGTTGTTTGTTGAACATAAATTTAACATTTTAAAAAACTGTATGAGACAATTACGACAAACAACTTATGTTGTAAAAAGAAAAAAGTAATAGAAACAAATAATTAATTACATAAGAGGAGTTAGGAAGCTTGAAAAACACAAATAAATTGTCGAAACGTAGTTTGTTTCAATTAAGCCATAATTCAACAAAAATTAATCGCAAAATATAAAAAAAAATTGCTATTACATAAATATTCAAAAAATCGTTTTATTTATACACGTAATATTCACTCCCATAGTATCTTTACTTGCCTTTCTTATAGCGCATTTGAAAATTACTGTTTGGTCAATACGTAATTTATATAAAGATTAAACATGAAATTTACACAAAACGGTTTTTAAGATAAATCAGAGAAAAATTAACAGGAGAATCTACCCCGATATGAAACGGCGATCATATTCATTTCCGGTTATAACATTAATTCTGAAAGCAACCCAAGTGATCTTACTGACTAACTACGGTTAATTTGTGAAATCTGCACGGTTATATCAACATTAATATGGTAAGCAGGTTTAATAAACAAACGCGTTTTTTACATCTTTAATTTAAGTTCTCATTTTGACACTGCACAACATTGTATAGAAAACAACCATAATTTTAGAAATATATTTTTGAAACTAGGGTTGTTTTGTAACTTAAGTAATTCTGATATAATTGGGTGAACTACACTCCTGTATATGCACTAAAATAGGACAATTCTTTCGATGTTAGAGCATATTCTGATTGGCCTAAATATCAATTAACCGTTTAGCTACTGTAAATGCTATACTGATGACAAGTTTAAATCCATGAAGTTGTTCCACAACATGCTTTCTCATTTCCCTGAATAAGTTTAGTTCAGAAGTTCTCAGATCAGGAATAAATTGTTAGCCGTCCCCAATAAATTAATATGTTTACAGCTCCGAGATATATATTTATCTACCTCTAGTACGCTTAACATAAGTTGGGATACTAAACTTGTACATTAATTTGTATTCGGTGTTTACAAAATATATGTATTTTTTTTCTGTGGAAATGGCACAGTTACAACTTCAACTGATTTCGACAATTTACTGACTCTTTCAATTGTGTAAGCCGTAATATTTAATTAAAATATAAAATTTAAGAAATTAAAATAAAATGTAGTGTTTACGATTACAATATTTATTTATTCCTTAAACAAGCAGTTAGTCAAACTTAACAACACAACCAATCTGCTCAAACATATTATCTTCGGAAACTATAAAAATTAAATTACGACGGATACCCCAAGCGCATTCGAAACCAATGATCTATAATTAATGTGCTAACAAGGAAACGGAACAAATAATGGTCACGTGCCGCGGCGGAACCAATCGAAGTCGGGGACACATTCATCTCTGCCGCTGAACCAATGGAGATGGATTCGATGCGCCTTGTAAGCGCGGGCAGTTTGAATCCGATTTCAATGCACACCGTGTCACGCGATTACATGGGAGAATATGTCCCTCGTTGCAGGGGTACTTCACTAATAATGTTGTCTCGCGGAAGTTCTGACATGGGAAACAAGTTGCAGGGAACTACAAAGGTATCGCTCGAGTTTGGTTCTATTCTTGCGATAAGTGAACGATGGTATAAAGTTTGACGCTAGTGTATTGCATTAGGGATTTATGATAAATGTTATAAATACACGCAAACAATTCATAGCAAATTTATTTTGCAATGTGGTTGGGACCAGTGTTAGTCAGGTAAACAGAACTTACCTGTTGCCTATATTATTTTAATAATATGTAGTTACAAATCTTTAATACAATAACTTTTATTATAATATGTGTGTATAAATCGAAATAAAATTAGCAACTGTTACAAAGTTATACACAATGTATTTTAAACCTTATAATATCCCCTCTTTTTTAAACGACAATAAGGTATGTGTAAGTTAGAAACGAACATAATTGCCACGCTATGTTATGGTCGATGTTGCCAATTCGTTAGATCTCCCCAAAATACAATCGAATATCCCTTAATATCTTTGACAGGCATCAACAAACTAATACTGGTCTTAGGTCCATATTTACCTAAGACCAGTAAAAGTATTAAAAAGTTGTTTCAGTTGCCTTTCGATATATTTGAAAAACATTTTATATCTTGATTAAGCGAGAGATGGGGCATGGACGTGAAGATATCTATTGTTAAAATCATCTTTCTTGTCAGAAAGGAAGAATGACAATACAGTAAGAGGAAAGTTGTAGTAATGGGATTTTCAGGTATTGTTATATACAAGCTGATTCAAATTAAGTGCGCATCATTGCTGTCTCTGTTATTATTGATGCTATAAAGTAGGTTAAATTAGCAAAGTATTAGGGTTTTTAACGCTGATTAATATGCAATATACGAAAAAACAGTTGAATGACGCATTTCCAAGAAATTTTATTAATTTATATTTTCTTTAAATTGAACACCTTCTTGTATATTGTTAAAATGCATGAAAGATATTTTAATTATTTATTTCTGATGCAAATGTATCAATACAATATTGTCTTGAAACGAATAATAAAGAAGTTATGATGGTTTTTATTTTGTAAAATGTAGAGCAGTATAAATAATCAACTTTTAACAAAACAGATACATGTCTTTGTGGTTAATGTTTATTTTAACATATTAAATCTTAAAATAATGTCGTTGAAATTAAATTCAATAGAAAAAAGTAAATGCATAATTTATAAATACCGCTCAAAGGTATCACCTTCATTCTCCATACATTTTCGTGCCCACTTGAGTACACTCTGGGTAGCCCTTAAGATTGTCCTTCCATCCAATTGGCGGAAAACCTCCCTAACCTTATTTTGCAATTCGGTCACGTTGTTGTACCGAGTTCTGTATATCTGATCTTTTAAAAAACCCCCATAAAGTGAAAGGTCAGGAGAGCGTGCTGGCCATCGAATTGGCTCATTTGTACCAATCCACTTTTCGGCAAAGATGATGTCCAGATAATTATGAACTATGCGGCAGTTGTGTGTCGGAGTACTGTCCTGCTGAAAGTACAAATTTTGGCGCATCAGGTAATTGACGTTATCAAGGAAATTCTTTAAAACGGTACGAATAAATTCCAAATATCTCTCTCCTGTCAATGTGCCATTGTAGAATACTGGACCAACAACTGTCGAACCAATTAATCCGCACCAGATATTAAAACTAAATCGAACTTGTGCAGCATATAGATGCATTATTAATAATAATAATTTCTTGCGTCCAGTAGTGTTCATTCTTCTTATTAAACATTCCTCTATTGGAGAAAGTTGTTTCATTACTGCATAAAATACATTGTGCTCCATTCAAACTTTCATCAGAAAAATTAATAAACCATTCACAGATAGCCAACCTCCTGTTCGAATCTCCTGGTTGTAATGTTTGTGAGATTCGGTACTTAAATGGGATATACTTATGATTTTTTTAAAATTCTCTGAACTGACGCGTAACTTAAACCCAATGCCTTAGTAGCATCTCTAATGCAAAATTCGCGATGAGCTTCAAAATATGCTAACACTGTAATTTCTACCTCCTCGTTGATAATGATATTTTTCTTTATTCTTTTCTTATTAAATAAGCGATCGTGTTGCCTAAATTGTCTGTAAAATTTTCGAAGGTAACGTCGATCTAGCTGCTGTCGTAAAGGATACTGTTCTGCATAACATTCGACAGTCCTTATTGAATTTTTGCCGCATACAATGTATGCTTCCAGCATATCACATTTCTCCAAATGAGAATATACCATGGTGAGATATTATCTAATACTTAGAACTAAATATAACGAAAAGTGTTCAAGCTACTAATGCTAATAATTAGAAGTAAAGAACACAACACAAAAATGAAATAACCAACTTTTCTTTAATCATTAACCGTGTAAAAGATTTAAACTCAGTGCGTTTTTAACATTTTCAAACAACATACTACTTGTTTTGATTTAAAGTGAAAGAAGCCTACTATAAATTTTATATATCTTTGACATCAATTAAAAACCACCACAACTTCTTTATTATTCGTTTTAAGACAATATTGTATTAAAACTTTTGCATCACAAATTAAAATATCTTCCGCCTTTTAACAATATATTGGGTGTTCAATTTGAAAAAAAATATAAATCTCAAAATTTATCGGAAATGCGTCATGCAATTGTGTTTTCGTATATTGCATATTAATCAGCGTTAAAAACACTAATACTTTGCGAATTTAACCTACTTTCTAGAATCAATAATAACAGAGATAGCAATGGTGCGCACTTAATTTGAATCAGCCTGTATATTAGTCAATAATAATTTTCAAGAAGAGAATATGTTGCTTGTAAGACAAAAAATGATGTAAAATTTACATTGTACCTAAGTAGCCCGTAGCTTAGCGCACAAAGCTGAAGTGAGGTGAGTCAGACAGTAAATACTAAAGCATCTAATATAAGTTAGGTGCTTGCTAATTTCTGTCTGGTTAAGCCCCCCCAACCCCCCACCCCCTTCAGTTTTCTGCGTTAATCTGAGAATTACGTACTACAAACGGTAGGACCTTCCGACTAATTGAGTTCAACGTGAAAAGTCGTAGCTCATCATATAAAACTAGTGAGATGAGCCAGACGGTAAGTAGAAAACATGCGATGTTTTCGATTACGAAGTTGCTGGCATTCAACCACACCCTAAAAAAAAACAGAGAATTTTACCCAGCACTTAAAAGTGTATGCATGCATGCAAAACTTGCGATACATTCCATATTATTTGGGGAAACTGGAAAATACTCTATAACTGGGGTAATTTTGCAAGGTAAATGCTTTTTTGGGTAGAAATGCCCGAAAATATGGCGTAAAATTGATGAAATACAGGGAATTTTCACTTCTGGGGAAAACATACTCTAATGTAGAGTATTTTTCACTGTGCATGGGACTTTTCCCAGTAACAGGTATAAAATCCCCTATATAGTCGATATGAAGTTTACAAAATGCAAAAAGTGATTAAATTGAATTGAACAACTTAGGCCTGTTTCAGACGAAGCGATTAGTTGATTCCACTAGTTGAACGGGCGGTTGTCAAGGAGCATACTGGTGTAGCAAATCATTGGGAACCATCTGAACCTTTTCACACCGAGTCAATTTATCCGCTTCGGCGGCTTCAGTAGGAGCTCTTTCAGACGAGGCGATTAGTTGATTTCACTAGTTGAACGGACGGTTATCAAGGAGCATACTGATATAAACCCTTTCACCACGGAGTCAACTTGTGCGCTTCGGCGGCTTCAATAGGTCTTCAGGAACTTAGTTGTTGATTCAACTAAGTTATCTGGTTTACTCTCAACTAGTTGATTGTCATTGAAGGCATACGGAAGCCACCGAAGCGGACAAGTTGTCTCCGTGTGAAAGGGTTCAGACGGTTCCCAATCATTTGCTACATCAGTATGCTCCTTGACAACCGTCCGTTCTTCTAAAAATAAGTTTCATCCGTATAAAGTACATTTGGTAAAAAAGATGATCCTCACAAAAGGATGCAGTTTTGTCAGGATATGGATGGATTGATCGTAATGGAACTAAAAATGTTAATAGCCAACGCTTCATTTTATGAAGCCGCATATCCATCAAACCGTATGTAATTGTAATTTTTGGAAAGGTAATGTATTCGAAAATGTGAATAGATACAGGGTGATCCATTCTAAAAAAAAGGTCTCGATGACGTCATATCTCGAAACATATTATAGTACTGTAATCAAAGTATGCTACAGCTAGAATAGAAATACTACAAAAACTTTTTAAGAAGGTTATTTTATAATAGTACCCATAATTTATCCAAAAAATTAGGTGTTCCCACACGTTTGTCTGACCCTGTATAAGGAGATATTTCCAAGGTAGTAGCTTAGTAGTATCTTATTTTATTGCCTTAAAAGTAATAAATTACAAGTGCTATGTGTATTCTTCAACTACAACTACAGAGCTACTTGCTGCATTTTTCTTTGTTTAGAATATTCTTTCAGTTTGAACATGAGTACTAAATAGTACTCATCAGTATTTCAAAATGTTTACTACTTTCAAGCAATAAAAATTAGTTAGTGTTCGGTAAGAAATTAATAAATTCGTAATAATCGTCAGAATATTTGTACAACTCTGTAAATAATTTCGATGCGACTCCGTTCACTTAATTGTATATTATACGAACCAACTGAAAATTGCAGCAGCACTTTTACGAAACGATAAATGAGCGAAATAATAAACGGGAACGTCGGTAATAAATTCTGCTACAAAGCTGTGATCCTGAGCTTATCTGGTCGGGGAATAAAAATGCATTAAAATATTTACAACAGACAGCAGAGCGACTATTGTCGAATATTGCCGAATGCAAGTCGCTTATCACGGCATTCGCGGGCCATTAATTCCAAATCATGTTACCGAGATTCAAACATTATAAAATGAGCACTTCATTTCACAACTACCTATTGTTTAAGAGAGGGTTAAATAATTGAATTAGCTCCGAGCTTTAAGATGAAGGATGGACGTGCGCTCTGCGTCAGTTTCATTAAGTTAGAGGGTGATAAATACAGTTCCATAACCTAGTCGTTTTATATATGGGTTTTTTCTTTACTGCGTAACAGATTTTTAAATGTCCTTTCATCGTTTGTTTTAATAACGGATAAAAGTGCGCTTTTGTTGTTTAGTGATGTTTAATGTCGTTATTGTTTAAGTATTCATATGAAATTAGAGTTAATGTGTCCATAGTGGTCAAAACTGAAAACTATTAAGTATGTATTGAAGAATCGTGAAAGCATTTTGTGCTATGCAGGCTAAACAATATCAATTTCATATAAAACATACTATTGCTAAACTTTTGTATCAGTTTCAACAAATATTAATATATTAATTGGGGATATTTAAAACAAAGTATATCTTAAAGGAAGTTTAAGTTATTTTCTCATTTAAAGGAGTATTCGATTTTAGCGCATGCTATTTCATAGTGTGCTTTGGAAAATCCCTTTTTTGAAAATGGACGA
>RXPK01002218.1:0-69351 GCA_004143645.1 Protaetia brevitarsis | reverse complement strand
GGTATTTGAATCATGTGTATATTGTGTTGTGTGACATTGGGGGTTGAGAAGAAAGAAATAAATGTGGCTTTTATATACTAGATGTACTCATTATTTATATACACACCTGTTTGTAGGCCCAGTATAATTTAGGTTAATTCGCATTAGTAGCCGTGGAAATTGAATATATAATTTATCGTCTGGCAACTGTACGATATTCTGGTATCCTAGGATTCGACTTTACTTGAATGGGGTAGTGACTTTCTCTGCAACATCTGGATTGTCACTGCGAGGAAACCCGATTCTGAAGTACTCTGGGGTGTGCGCAAGCTGATATATGAGGTATCTGGTCAAGGCATTGTTTAAATTTCCGTGTATTTAACATTTCGAACATTTTGTGTTTATTTTTCATGTCTGCAAAGTGACAGTTCATACTGAAATTTTAATGCGTATAAGTTGGTAGACGTGGTTGGTAGTTTTCTTTCTTCTATGATAGCGGGGTATTTAAAAGTTATTTTGAGAATTTAAGAATCCAAATGTATATTAGATAATTGATAATATTTGTTTTGAACATTCCAATTAAGAATACGCACCTTGGATAAGAGTTCTCGTACTCTTTATATGTTTTTGATATAAACTTGTTAATAAATTATACATGTTATTAATAATTACACTGTTTTATTAATAAAATATCATTTGATACATTAAATTATTAAGAATTAAACCGTAAATGCAATATTTAACAAAGTAAAGGCATAACAATATACAAGTTAGGGATTTAGGAGATACCAATCGTTGGCTGTACAACTGGTATCTCCTGGTTGGTCCTGGGCAACGGATCGACAACTGGAAAATACAAATAAAGATACTACTCATTGGTTAGTAAGAGGGGAGATCGCTAGTGCGCATGATCTGGAGTGGTGAACTCTAAATATCTCGGGCATAGACGGTAGTCATCTAGTGAATTGGGATTGTATTGTTAAAGATATAGGGGAAAGTATCTGAAAAGAAAAGGCAGATTTAATTAGAAAGTTATTTTTTTTCTTTAAATATTAGCCAGACAAATCTATCATAGAAGTCACAATAATATACATATTTTTCGTGTGTTAGTGGCTTTTATAAGTTTGAGAGTTTGTTTGTTGGTTATAGTAGTGACAATACGTGAGTCTTTACAGATGCCGACGATTACGACTCATATCATGTCGTCAGACCGTTGGGCTTCTCTTGAAGGGAGTTGGTAGGTAAAAAATAAGTGTAATTTTTATCACTTTAAGGGTTTGTTTAATAATTTCAGTACCATATCACATAAATGGATGTCGAGGAGGATGTTATCGAAATCCTTGCAAGGCAAAGGCACACTATACAAGTAGAAAAGTAGATTTTAGGGTTGGTAAACGAGGTTATCTCAATTAGCACTAGACAGATAACTGTTGCAATGAACATCCCAAGCTACAAAATCGTCCATTCACTTTTAAAGAAAAACATTCTGCACACATATCACAGCTCAACTTTTTTATGAAAACGATAACCTCTCCGAACGATTGTTTTTCAACATGTTTTTTTTTTTTAATAGAATTCGTGGTGATGAAAGTTTCCTGAGATACATTATTTGGGGCCATAAATGGGTATTTAATAGAGATGGAGTCTTTAACACTTACAATTTTTACTGTTGGGTAGAACAAAATCCCCATCAATTTTGTGAGTATAGTCACAAAAGAAGGTTAACGTTTGGTTAACCATAATAAACTATGCTGTTATTGGACCAATTCACTGTCTAAGTACTGTTGAATATCTCAATATTGTGGAATATGTTATAAATAACATGCCATTGAATGTGCGACCCAATATGCTGTACATGCACATGGCTGGACAAATATTTTCCAAACGGATAAATAGACTGCGGTAGTCCGATATCATGGTCCGTTACGTCATTCGATCTTAGTTCATTAGACTTTTGTGTTTGGGGTTTTATAAAAGAAAAAGTATATGACGGAGCGAGGGACCTTACAAACGTATAAGTTTTGGAAATTACATCAGAAATACTAGAGTGAGTGATTGAAACCATACCGACAAGACTGCAACAAGCATTGAAATCAACCACTCCCAAGTTCAATGTTTATTAAGGCAATACAATAAACTCTAATTTTGTAACTCTTTAATAATTACAATTCTCCTATTGAATTGAAAAGTATTGTTTTGCTATTTATCACAATAAAATAGAAATAAAGAATACAAAATCAACACAAACTTAAGTGACATACAACAATGTTGCCACAGGTAGGTTTTCTTTTTCAAATTAGTTGCCATTAGTGTGAGTGCCGAGGTACTGAGGTGGGGGTTTATTGTTAAACGTCCACAATGTACTTAGGCAAGGCGCGCACCGAAATGGCGTGGAGGTGGCGTAGTGGCATGGTAAGTAGTGTCACCTAAGCACATGAATACCAATTGGCTAGCGCGCACCAATGTGGTGTGGTGGTGGTATGGTATCTTGGAAGTGCTGTCATAGTGGCGTGGTACCAGTCGGTCACCACTAGACGACGGCAAGTTTAATCTCGAGTGGCAAGCACTACGCCAGACCACCTGGTTCGACGAACGACGTGTATGAATCTTTGAGGCATAAAGCTATTAAAAAAAATTATCGACACTCTTGTGGAGATAATGAGGGATGATCAGGAGTTCAATAAAAATTTGTTGAACTTGTAGAAGCATATTCCTACCTTTATGATAACACAAGGAAGGACTATCATTTGAACCACGTACAAGAACGAGCATGGAAAAAAGTTGCGGAGGAACTAAAAGAAGGAGGTAAGTCAATAGCATTCTACTTGATTTTTAACATTTATTTTAATGTAGTTTCTTAAGAACATATAGTATTAGTTACTATCTGTACACAAAGGTAATTTTCGTGCGATGTGTTTATTGCCCTCTTTTTCACTTACCCGGGAAGTGAAGGTAGTAGACACTAAAAGTAATTCAAACGCAAAACCTTTTTTTGATTTTTAAGTGAGCCATTTATAGTAAAAAAAGTTTTATAGTTATAGTTTTTCTGTTACTATAGCGAGATTAGTCGCTCTTCTTTGATCGAAACTCTCACTTGTTGCTGTAATTCTTGATGTTCCACCTCTACATCTGCATCTTCCCCTTTCTCTCCTTAAGGAGAAGATAATATACCTTCGTCGCATTTAATAAAATTATGCAATAGTGCCTGAACGATGGCATCTGCTCTGGATACACTGAGATTTATTGTTGGGTGTAGGATTCTATACTTAGACGACATCATTCCAAAGGCACATTCAACTGATTTGCGCCCTCTTGACAGTTTTCCATTAAACACTTTCTTTTTATTTGTGAGCACCCTTTTGGGATAAGGTCTTATCATGTTACAAGACAATGGAAATGCTTCATCAGTGGCGAAGTAAAATAAAAAATTTGTTTCTTGGTCCGGTAGTGGTGATAGTTCTGGCAAGTCTCAAATACCAGCAAATAATTGCTTTCCAAATGCACTGCAGTTCCTGCTGCAGATATACATTTTTACTGAGTTTTCTACCAGATTAAAAAAAAAAAAATAACAGACCATCAAAAGCGGAGGTTTAAGATATAAGTTCTTAAATTAGCAGGACAAATTCTGGATGAAATTTCACCTGGAACCTCTGCAATTCCTTCTTCTGTGGCGTCCATAAACAGTCTCTTAGCAACTTGCCGCCAAATTATCCACAAGAAGTGAGGAATGATCACTACAGTCCAGCTTCACTTCAGGAGTCTGATTCACAATATACTTTGTTGTAAAAAAATCATATGCATTCAGTCATCTATACTTACCGTAATGTTATTAGCAAACGCCCTTGTGGAGATATACTTCTTCTATAATTAGTTTTTTTTTTCATTCGATAGAAAAGTTTAAACTTCATATCATCAAAATTTAAATCTTTTCTGTAAACATTATAGATCCCGTGAGTAGCATTCTGCTTCCAGAGTGGATGAATCCATGTCGTTCTTTTACGCCGCCTTGCATTCAGATTTAAAATTTGCACCAATGCAAGAGCATCCTCATCCTCTGATGATGACATTTTAACTGCACTATTCAGATGGCAAGCTAATGGTGTGCTATCACCACACTACTGCGGTTCGCGTTAAACCACGTCAGTATCAATACAACGCGATTTCATCGCTATGTCACACATATATCTTCTTTATACCACCTAGCGCGCCACTGCCACGCTACCTCCACGTCATTCCGGTGCGCGCCTTGCCTTACACTATTTCTACATCGTCAGATCAGCTTAGATTTGCATTTATGCGTCTGAAGTGCCCTCATCACCGCCAAATGCATCGAAAATGTTTATTGATGTTTGTCTAATGCTTTGATTCAAAATGCCTCTGGTACACATATCAGTACTATTTTTAATCCAAAAAATTTTGGGTTATTCTAGGGTTGTGTCATTTTCTGATTCTAATACTGCGATAAAATATTCTTCAGTATACTTTTATATCAGTTATTTGTTATGAGAATTGTGTCCTTAACTTTCTCGTTAAATATTTTTGATCTTTATACATATAATATTGCTTTATCTAGTTTCTGCTAAGTAGTCGAGAACTATTCAACATCGTTCTACTAAATCCTATGGACACCCTAGACTTATGCTTTATATGCTTTATGTAATAGCGTTTACTCATAAATTCGATACACATGGCTGGTGTGCTTTGATAAAACAACTTCAATATTTGCTAATGTTGAAGATTCAGGAAATGCTGTATATGCACGTATTTACTATTTTAAACCACGATCAATATAGAAGGGTAGAGTACCGAGGAGTACTTCGCTTTAAATTAATAAACTTGATGGCTACCTCTTATCTAAGTAGATGTAATCGCGGCCTAAAAATAGCTTTCTATCAAGAGCGAACGTTTCTCATAAATATTTACTTGAATTAAGGTGCATCTCAATCACATTGCATAAGAGATTCTATAAGCATTCCAATAATAGCTACCAGTGACATTTTATAACTGTAAAATTACTAAACATAAAAAACGGTAAAGGAATGAGTGGCGTTAGTTCGTTTAATTCCTCTGTTCTATTGTTTTAATGCAATATTACTGTTATAAATATAGTTAATTCATGCAGACGCAATATTTCACATTTCAATAAGTGTCTTGATGTTATATGATTCTTCCCTAACAGTTTCATTGAGGCGCTTTTTCATATTTAAATTCAAAAAGCTCCGCTTCGAAATAATTAAATGCTCAAATTTTATTACGGTGCTCGCAGCTAACTGATATCGATTCAGAATATTAAGGCTTCATAAAGGGAAGCGAAGAATAATTTAAATTAATTTATCACTTGTAAATCCCTTGGGTGATTTTTCGTTGACGTAATTTTCGAACGGTGAAGGTACACTTTGGTGAAAAATTGAAGTTTCATGTATATTTACTGCAATTCAATTATAATAGCAAACATTGACGATAGTTTCGAGTACGCTCACCTCTTCTAAGGAGAGGATATGGAACCACATATGGAATAAACGATTTATTAATGGATGATTTTGATGAAATAAATCTGGAATACAAATCTGGGAGTGGGTACAAAAACTATCTTAAGGCTGCTTTACAGTTCGCAATTTTTCGTATTGCGTGCAATAGAATTGCGCGCAATGAAATATTAGAACACGTTCTAATCTGTGCAACACCAATAAGATTGCACACAGCTGATCGAAATCCATTGAATGCGCATGCGCTATTTGTATTGCCCGCAACACGAAAAATTGCGAACTGTAAAGCGGCCTTTATATGAAAAGTTGGGGTGAAACGTAAGCAGGCTGCGAGTAATGGGCAAATGAATTAGTATTGGCTCATCTTTGCCTCAAATAAAACTGTGTGTATAAGATGCTTTACTATGTTTTTTTCCATGTGATGATGGATGATCTCTTAGTGCAGTCCTACTTGTTTAATGCACTGCGCGTTTGAGTATTTCTCATTACAGAGACAGCTTGTTCAGTGGATGATAGTTAGTGAAACAAAACTTTAAAGATGTCTCAGCATAACACAATGCACCTCCTTTCCCTTGCTCACTTCATGGCAGAAATCTGATATTACCATTAGTTTTTATCGCACATAAAGCCTTTTCGCTTTCAGAAAAAATGTCATTAAACCCTGTTCTGGTGTACAATTACCAAGTTCGAAATAGAAAATTCGAAAATATTGAATTATCGGTTAAGCAGAGCATGCAAAGTTTCTGAAAACGCATTTGGTATCATATCACATGTGTGCCGCATACTACGGAAGCCTACGTTGTTAGAAACAAAACATGCCGAAAAAATAGTTTTAGCATTGGAGACAATCGCAGTTCTATTAAGCACTGGCAAACATGCCCAGAGCTTCGTGGAAAAGAAGTTATGATTCGCAAGCAAATAGAAATGAATTCGCAGGTGTACTGTCTTTTCGGGCGTGCATGAATTAGACGCTATTAATCCTTGCCATGAATTCGGCGCTGACCCAAAGCAACACAAAAAAAAAACAAGTGTTGACAAATTTGTATGTATTTACAAATGTAATATAATGGTCCACAAGCTTGTTAAATTGGTAGTAAATATATGTATTTAGAAATAATAATAAAAACATAATAAAATTATTTAGTTTCTTTGGTATACATATGAGATGCGCATTTCACAAAATGTAATCTAGAAGTTTCACCTAAATTGTAGCGTTTTATGTTGTTTCGTAATAGTTCAGTACGTTTACGCACTACAGGGTCCCGAATCCTCACTTGTTCAGTTAAACTTTGAAGTTTCACATACGTATCTGTTTGAAATTGTTTCAAAACATCGATAAACAAAAATATGTTAGGGTGGCTAGAATAACAATTAGAATTAAACTTAGAGTTGAACGATTGGCATCATCTCCGACATAATTATCTGCAAGATAATCTTGCATCCACAGCCTGAATTTCGGCGAAGTTAAATGCGAAGCAATCGCCAACATCGGCGGGATTCAAAAACGGCAATCCAAACGTGTATTTGAGCTACCTACCTACATTGCTTTCTTGGTTTTTGTTTTCCGCTGTTAGTCCCAGTTTCTGTATTTTTCGAAACCAAGCCTGTGCGAGATGAAAGCGACATCCAATTAATTGGGAGTACTGCCATACTGCCTGTACAGCATTATGGATTGCGCTTTCAAAGTCCGCCATAATTCTTTTTAGATTTAAATTGAAGCCGCTACGTTTACACTCATTTATTATTAATTGAGACACACTTTCATAAGTTATTTGCCGCTTATCAGGAAGCAAACAAAATGCTAATGGAATGTAATGTCCATTGTCAAGAATTTGAATAGTAAAAAGTTGTAAAAATGCTGTGCACAATAATTAAATGTTCCGTCCAAGAAAATAGTTTCGCTACTATACAAATAATGGATATTTGTCAAACACGAAAACACAGCACTCTTCGTATCTTGATCATTAACAAATAGAAAATCCTCCTCTTTAATTGTTTGAATGGTAAGTGTCATCAACAGATCTATTACGTCTTTGGTATTTTTTGGTAGTGATGGTTGATGTTTTCGCCAGTTGTACAAATTGTTTCTAATGTAACACATATCACGCATGGATATCGTATTTATTTGTTCACTCTGTTCTTTTAACACCGAATGTATTATTTTAGAAGGCCTCTCATTCAGTTTCTCTGTCGCCTTTCTATTTTACACTGCTACTTATTACTTGGCGATTTAACTTTTTAATGTCTTTGGGGCGATTATGTTCCAAATTACAACGTGAAATTAGGTTTTCTACACCCATTGTAAAAATCTTTGCTTTGCAGGAACGTATGGCACATCTCCAATAAATTTCACACTTTAGTAAATTTATTAGCACAATTAGCACTTCGTTTCCACGTTCACTAATAACTTTAGAAAATTCCATAATTGCAATTTACACTGTTGAAAATTTTAACACTTTTTTGACTAATTTAATAGTCAGGAGAGGTCCACACTCTTTTCGTGTTATTTTGTCGAGAACTATAGACGTTTAAATTTGACGAGCAAAGATAGTCAAGTATTGTCTATTGCTAAGGGTTATTTTGTCCAACTGACACGTGGAATATAAAATACTCTAGTCACATTTTATTTGATCTGGACTAGACAAAATTTACTAGCTGTTTAACTAAATGAATGCGATCTATTGGGTGTTTTAACACCATTTTCTAAACACAACGTCTTTTTAATATGCAACTCCTATTTCTCTCTAACTCCCAACTCAACTTCCCATTTATGGCTATAATATTCTCTCTTTAAGACGTTTTCTCAATTATAAATATGCAAAACCACTCATTCACAAGTTTTGGTTTCAACTAAACGTACCAATTTTAAAATGATTTTTTGAGAACCATTATAAAATTAAGTGAATGTTTATGCTATTTGATTCAAGTCTAAACTAATTGCGTAAATAGATGTTTCCAATACATCTTTAAGATGTTGAAATTTCTTGTGCCCACTAGAATTAACGTTTAATAACACGAGGTTACACTTTGCAAGTCAGTCACATTTGGTGGTTTGTTTTGGATAGTTGTAATACGGAGAATCAAACACGAAACAGATACACGTGCAAATGCAGGTGGTGCGTATATATGCAATACTGTATTAGAATAGGTGGGGTTCTATATTTTATCCCGAGGGAAAAATTCTGATTGGTTGACGCTTCTTCTAGTCTAGAAAAATAGTCAATCCTCATATCTGAACAAAGAATTCACACGAAATTCTAGTAATTTCTGTTCTATTAAATACGCGTAGTCAACTCGTCTGGCAAAGTTTGGAAAAATCAACACTAAAATATTTGACTAGCGCAAAATTAACGCCAACACCGTAATATTTTCAACAGTGTACCTTAAGCGAATTTCATCACAATTTGCTCGATTACTTATAATAACTATAATGAACATTTTTGACACTTTACCTACTACTTATATAGTATTAAAAAGCAAATAATAATTCTAATATTATATTTATTTATTTAAAGGAATAATCGACTATATAAATATCGACTCCTACACCGCTCCCCAATAGTATAGTAATTCTAAACCTGTCACCTATATATATATTTGTGCAAGGAAGCGTTGGACCTACAGCATACTTCTGCGCAGTCAAGCACCGATGTGTAAATCGCATATGGTCACCATAAATAATCACTAGATAAACTTAAGTAGACGCCCCTAATGAGGACGCCACGTGGAGCCATGGCGTAGAAGTATAACCAATAGAGAAAGTATCAGGTGATAAAATAATAATATTCAGCACCCTCGGCTCAAGTGCCGGAACACACCGAGCTGGTGAGAAGTGTTGTCCGAGCGGTCACCCATCCAACAACCGGTACCGCATATTGCTGCTTGACTTTCAAGATTAGCGATGATGCACCCTTTCTTCTCAACCGTACTGCCTGCAGTATCAGGTTTAACACCAGATATAAAGCCTGGAAAGGGATTTCCAATTGCCTCAGCAGAGATCCGACGGTATTACATGCAGAAATTGCTGAAATTCAATTTTAGAAGAATTCAAGAAGTAAAAAAGATGGATTGAGGACGGTACAAGCGTCGCTACTTTTTCTAACAATCAAGCGACACTTTAAGTGATCAGTTCTCCAAGTGTTGATTTTAAGCTGGTTTGGAAATGTGTAAGCGCCCTAAATGACGTGGTCACCCAAAAGAAATTTAAAATTGATCTGGGGCTCGTCTAGGTCCATCAATCAATGGATGCATAATAACTCTAAGTGGTGGCAGAAATCACCTGAACAAAGACAGGATATGATAGTTCATAAAGGACCAAAGATCTACTAAGTCAATACAGGAAGTCTATCAGAATGATACTAAGTTAAGCGGTCATTGAAGACTAAATGGGCATTTATATAACATAGGCCTCGCAGGGAACGCTATTTGCAGATTCTGCCAAGAGAAGGAAGAAACTCCAGCTCATCCAGATTAGCACCAAACTAACGCGTTAAAGCTTTGACATGTTCCGCTTAGTCATCGAGGTCATCGCTAGAGTACACTGACGAAGCGTCGCTCTCGAGTTGTGCCATTTCTTGTCATATTTTGCTTTTTGAATGGCAGGCACAGAAATTATTTACACAGGAATTACGGGGTTAGTGTGAAAAGTATTTGATAAAACATCTTATAGGAACTATTTCACCCATTCATAACTTAATTTACTATACCGTTTGTTACAACGCATGAATCCAATTTAAGTACTTGTGATTAAAGTATCGTTTATTATTTCAAAATTAAAGTGTTATGTACTTTTAATAAATTATAATGTTTTTGTTCTTTTAAACCTTTTTTTTTTGTATTGCACGTTTAGGATGACTTTGTAAATACACATTCAAATTAATATAATTAACATTTTATACTAAATTTGAACGACCAGAGAAGGAGGCCTTGGGGGTGCCATACTATCGATTTGTTAGCAGGTAGCCGGAATGGTGTCTCGACAGGTGATTTGGTGCATTCACGAGTGTCCCGTGCTACCTAGCAGATAAAGGTCACTGCTCACAATCTTTAAATAGATAACAGAGAGATCGCTTGGGTGTAATAAAGCTATCGATATTCCTATTAATATTTTATTGTAATCTGGAAAAGTAAAGTAATTGGGTTAATTCGTAAAAATATAGATTATTTTGCATGTTTTATCATACTAAATTAAAAAATAAAAATGTTTCGGGCATTGTTCGGGGCAAGCGGAGCAGTATGTGTATGTACCATCGTCACCACTCATAATGTCGGGTTGGTAATGTATATCCAGGGGTACAGTCACAGTCTACCGTTTCCAGCTTCTCGGGTAGGCGCGGCAAGCAGAGATCTATATACTACTTCAAAGAGGTGCAAACTCAGTGTAGTTCGTATGAAATAAATGATTTGGGTTGCATGGAGACGAGGTGGTTGTTGATAAAGAAACTTTCTTTGAAAACTGTTTTATTTTTCATCAAGTAAAACCAATTAAATTATACCTCCGTAATATATCCGACATCGAAGGGGATTTTCTTCGTGAATCGATGTATCCACCATCGGACTGAAAATATATAGAAGAAACGTCAAGATTTTACAAAATTAGAAGAAATTGGCTGTATTAACATACCTTGGTACCTTTTCTTTTGTGGAATCGTACATGTCTCTGTTGGCTTGAGTTTAATGATACAGTTTGGATGCTTTGAAGGAGAGTTTTTCCTGAATTTCCTGATACCGGCCTTGTGCTCCTAATGTGGAACTTTTTCTGCAACATCTTTGGTTTGTCACTGCGAGGAAACTCCATTCTGAAGTACTCTGAGGTGTATGGAAGCTGATATTCGTGGTATCGTGTTCAAGTAATATATTTTTTTGTGTAAATATGTATTTAACATTTTGAAACTTTGAGGTTACTTTTCATATTTGTAAATGACGTTTGAAATTGAAATTTTCATGTGTATAGGTTGGTAGACATTGATGGTGGTTCTGTCTTATAATAGCGGAAGATTTAAATGTTATTTTGAGAATTTACAAATCCAAAATATACTGGATAATAGATAATATTTGATTTAAACATTCCAAATAAGTATACTCACCTTTGGGTAAGATTTCTTATGCTTTTTAAAATATTTTAATATATTATTAAACAACAAATTGTATATGTTTTCATATTCATATTGCTTTTATTAATATAAACGCATTTAATTGAATAATTAAAATTAAATTTAATATTTAACAAAGTAAAGGTCTAATAATATACAAGTTAGTGATTTAGGAGACACAACACGTACGACCACCTAGGCAACATACCCAGAACTGATAAAAAAACATAAACATATAAACTACTCATTGGTTGGTAAGAGGAGAGATTACTAGTGCGCATGATCTGCAGTGGTCAACTTTAAATATATCGGGCATATACATAAGTTCATAGCCATCTAGCGAAGGGGATTGTAGTTTTTGTATATCATTAAATAAACGTAGAAGAGTAGGTATCTAAAGAAAAAACAGATTTAGTTATAAAGTTTTATTTGTTCAAAAAAAAAAAAATTAGCCGGGAAATCTATTATAAAAATCACAATAATATATGTATATCCTGCAGAGAGACACCTAAATTTCACAATTAAAAACATGCGAATAATAAGCGAATAGAAAAAATATGTTTTCGAGAAAATAGCATAAAATTTCAGGGAATCTAGGCTTTTGCCAATATTTGTTTCTCATGTTTTGTATTTATGAATTAGTTTAAAACAGATTGCAAGAGAGGCAACACAAAGACTACAAAAACAGGCCTGATTTTTTTAAATTGTTGCACTTATCCGCTTTTCATACAGCGCAAATCTTTAGAGTCTGCGCTCTATGAGACGTCTTCTAGAATTATCAGACATCCTAGTTTTTGTATCATTTTTGGTAGAGTAGCAAAATGTGCTAGATTAGACTCACAATATTATGTAGTTCTTTTTTGATAAATTTAACAGCGTTCGATAATCAAATAAATTTGAATCAACCCTTTTGTGTGAACCCCCTGCGAACTTTTGTCTGTTTTAATAATCATTAAGTGGCCTCGGATACGTGGAAATGATTCGAATGTCTTTTTATGGATTAAAAATCGTTTGAACTCGAAAGAACTCCACCCTCCGGGCAGCCCCTTCCCGCCTCCGCCACAATGGTAGCCTCAGCAATTGTGGATGTGATTATCCTTCTTTCCAAGCTGGCTCTTACCCACTGTAGAAGATTCGCGACGCGTTTTCTCCGTAAAGCTCCCATAAGTGAATTAGTGGTAGCATTGTTAAATGCTCCCTCGATGTTCAGGAAAGTCGTCATGGCTCTCTCTTTCTATATACTTTGTAATTAACCTGTTGAGGTCATCTAATGCGAACTCTGCAGACTTTCCCGGTTGATATGCATATTGTCTATCACTGAGTGGCTGTTCTCTCAGCGCGGTATCCCTTAGGTACCTATCCACTAACCTTTCAAGGGTTTTGAGTAGAAAAGAGCTTATTGGTTTATTGGTATATATGACTTCGGCGTTTGATCGAATGCTTTACCTATCTTAGGTAGGTATACTACCCTTACCTTTTGCCATGCAGTTGGGACATATCCCCAGGCTATACATGCTCTGAAGATTTTAACGAGATGTGGCGTCAATACGTCTATCTCACCAGGGTAAAAGAGTTTTGGGCGAGTATTTAGACTGACCTCCCCAAAATTAGCAAATAAATAACCCACGCCCGTTACAGGAGCATTTTCTGTGTAGGAGCATTTGGATTACTTTGCAATAACGTTTTGTACCCTCATTCATTCTTCCAAAATAGGTTGTGATTAAGAAAATGTTTGCCATAAAATCGAAAAGACAATTTCATATAGAGAATAGGGATGGATAAATTACAAAACGATTCCTTTTCATAAAAGCAGCTCATTTTTTTACATTTTAAAAGACAATGGCGTGCACATTTCCATTATTTGAAAAGATAATTCAATGGGTACAATAAGTTCCACATTTTCAAGTTTCGAATAAATTCCTTTTTTAGCGGCCTCTCTAATCCAATGCTACACCTAAATATTCTTCTATCTTGAACATATTTCAATTATGAAATAATAAAAAAAGTGCGTTTTAAAATACATATTAGTAATAACATTTTGCCGAATGGGATGAAGACGGAAGACCTTTTTTTTCAGGGATTCCGTAATAATGAGATTTTCCATAAAATTACTCTCTTTGTCCGCGGATTTGAATAATTTATTGTTTGCTCTACCTTTTAATTCTGATGAAACGCTTCCGCATTTTTGTGCCCTTTAATCTATTGTCTGCATTATTAGAGTCTGACTTCCCACTCGTTCGTTTTTGAATCTACCGGCTTATTTATTTGACGTATCTCTCACAACTAGAATGCGATTTAATTTCTAACCGAGAACTACAATAGGAAACTATGTGCGTTTGTTTACAAAAGTATTCTTTTTCTTAGCAGTATTTTTGTATTTAACTTATGGAAGTATCTTTTTGACACTTTCGGCTACCAATATTATTAGCCTGAGATAGTAATTAGAATATCGATTTTACGTTCCGACAATTTTTTGTTGTCTCCTTTAAAAAATAATTGTATACAACTGTCTGCAGATGGAATTTGTCATATTATATTTTTTCAAAGTACCAATTCTAGTTGCAGACACATGAATATTTTCTGACGAACACAAAAAAAATGTGGAAATGTATAATCGATATTTTAATTATAATCCCAGTCTAATAGTAACAGCCGAAAGTATCAAAAAGATAGTTCTAGAAGTTCTAAAACTACATATTTCAAATTGCAAAATAATTGCAATTGAAATTAAGTACTTAACAGCGGTAGGTAGCTATTAGAAAACTTTATTTTTCAGTTACCACACCAGAAAAAAAAATGATTTTTATCATAATGCAGATTGAATAACATATCTGCTTAACGATATCTCTCTAAACTTGGCGTATAATGACCTTAATTACAAAATCAATACGTATTAAGTATTACTTGACATAGTTCGTAAAGTAATTGTCAGTTTTGATTTCGTCGTTTCTGAGTAGATTGAGAATGTTGTTCGATATTTCGCATTATACGTAATAGAGGGCATCAAATATTTATAGATAAAAAGCACTAGTAGAAAATTTAAGTCATTATTTTACAAATGTCAGTTGAACCTAATGCTTGTAAAAATGGTATAAAATTGTAGTTTTTTAGTGAAACAATTGTAAATTAGGTCGGTATTTATTTATTTGTGACAGGCAGGATAAACCTGCAAGTGTCACATATTTAGGCCCTTAGATGCAAAATCCGGCGATTCCATAGGAAGAAAAATTCACATGCAGTAAAAAAAAACAGCTAAAACATTCAATCAAGGGTATTACGTATCTATTTGTTATGCTATAAGTTATTTTAGAAAAGCAAGCATAGGACACTCGAAAATATAATTAATGAGATGGACATGTTTTGCTTTGTATGTGGCCAGTAGAGGTTCTATGTGCAGCTCGGCTGTTGCCACCTTTTTAATTGTTTCAGTATACGTGAATACTGAGAGACCTATAAAGGGGTTCCACAGGCGCAATATTATCAATACCACCGTCACCAGTTCCGCAATAGCAGTTAGGTAATAGTTAATTAGAATAGGGAGCAATGGCATGTTAGGAACAATGCGATAATTAGAGTAGGTATAACTCCATGTAATACCTTTGAGTCGAGCATGTGGTTTAAGGATATATTGTTATTATTTTAATTTATCAATAAATGATGGTTGTTGTCGAAATGTTCTCTTACTGTGGGTAGCCATATCACTTCTTGGATTGGTGCGCTGAAGATATTGGGTGTTATATTGACGTAGATAATTTCCTTCACTTTTCGTCTACTTAGGTTTTCCTCATAAAAGTATTGAGGCCTCCTTCTCCACTCCATGTGTACTGAACTACATTTCTCGCTTTTACCAAGTCTTGTCGGCTTTCTGCATTTTGTACCCTGATGCTGAATGAGCACTTACTTTTTTTGATAAATTGTTGCCCACATTAACGTTGTGTTTTGTGTATGCAGTTTTCGGTGTTCTTTCAGTTTTGTCTTTGTGAAAAAGGATTTCAAACTGCTGGTTTTAAATGAACGCCGTTCTTATGTTGTACTGACTTCATATTTTTTGGGTATTAGTTTATTAGTTTTCATACGTGAATGGACTATTCGATAAAATATAATAATAAGTTTCACGAAAATCCGAGCAGTAGAACTGGTCGAATTATTTTTTTTTTAATTAGTGAAACCACTTATGGTGTTAAGTGGTTTCACTCTCAGTCACAGTGGTTTCAAATCTCAAACAGAAGAAAAAAACCAAGATGTACAGTTTTATTTACAAAATTAATAATTAAAACGATGACAATGAATAATAAGAGTAATAATAATTATAATTACAAAAAAATAAACCAGAATGGAAATGAACGACAAAATCCCATGGCTGAGAGACCTACGGAAATGAATACATAATTACAGCTAAAATGTTATAATTGGGACGGGAATACATCGGAAGGGATGAATTGACATTACAATTATTATACAATAATTACATTCTGTAATTAATGACTTGTTAATGTTAATATAATTAATGATTTAATAATTGATACAAAGGTGGTTGCGGCATTGCCCCCATCTGGAATATACTCAAAGTTTGTGCGAGCCAGATTAAAAGAAAGTTATGATGGGTGAAAAGATGATTGAGAGAAAGTGAAAGTCAAGAACAAAAATGCATGGGTCACTAATGAGTTATTGTTACGTCGGCGCCCGTAAAGCGATATAGGCCTGTTTCAGACTAGGCGATTAGTTGATTCCACTAGTTGAACGGGCGGTTGTCAAGGAGTATACTGATGTAGGAAATGAGTGGGGACCGCCTGAACCTTCATATCAGTATGTTCCTTAACAACCGACCGTTCAACTAGTGGAATAAACTAATTGCCTGGTCTAAAACAGGCCATAAGGTGTTCGCCTCTTACCTTCGTATTCATAATCGTATACCAGCATTTCGCTAACGCTTCGCCACGTTATGTACGATACAGTAAAATGTAGTGCTGTTATCCGGATCCAGTATCTCAGATTCTGATCTGCCATCCGTAACCTAGGATCCAGATCCATTATCAGAAATATCGTATCTGGTGCAATAATCACTAAGATTTGTTGAACACCTGTGTAATGTAAAGTAAATTTAATACGTACACTAATATTGAGTTGATTGGCAATTTATATCTTTTCCAAATCCGAGAATCGGATAGTGGATCCAGATCAGAGAACCGGATAGTTTGAGTCCGGATATCCAAATCTCAATTTTATCGGATCCCAACAGCACTAGTAGAGATTCGCCACAGCGAGTGTTTATAAATATGGGCGCTAGTCTGTACAGTGCTTTGACATGATAGAAAGATATAGCACTTTTCTGTTGTGTATGCTGGCAGTACTGAGAATACCGTTCTTGCTTGTGCGACCTCTGTTCTGTCATAATTCATCGAAAGAGACACACAAAAAACAACAAATTTCTGTAGTGGATGCAATGTTCTTTTCGTTACCCATAAACAAATTTTTCCGCGGAAATTTTTGCAAATCGCAATTGAAGCAAGGTTTAGTTTTGCTGATGTAGACAAGGTCGAATTTGTAATCTGACACAAAACAATTGTATTCCTCTAAATTATTTCGTATATTTCGAGGCGTGGAAGAAGAAGTAAAATCTGATGAAGTTGGAGTAACAATATTCAAAAGATTTTGCGTCTCGATGTGTTTTCAAGCTGTTTTTATTGCCATGAAAACTTCTTCTTTTTTTAAGATTGTTGGGGAAGCGAAGCATATTTAAAATAAATAAAATCTGGAAACTGTGGAAAACAATACAATATAGCACAACGCAATACAACACAACACAATACCAATACAACTTAATGATTTGGAGATTTTATAACAAATTATGTATACTAAAAATACATCAAATCTAACAGTTGATTGCGGAAAACCTTCTTTGGCGCCGCGGAGAATAGGGAACGCGGCCAACTACTGAGACAATTGCTCAGCGGATCCGCTGAAGAACTATGCTAACTGTGTACCTACTGTCAGTCGCTAAGTATTTTGTATAAAATTAACGGAATAATTACACTAAAACAGAGATAATAACAATGACTATTGCTGACCACGGCCACGAAAACTACCAATTGTGGGCTTTTTTGTACTTTCGCTTCTCCTGTAAAAACACGTTTTTTAACCTTTAAGGTACATTTTCTCCGTTCGTGTTCAACTGAGCTAGTTTTTTTTTTTTGAGCAGATGCAGAATCGTCTAAAGAGTTTACTGAATGAGAGATTTACTAAATAAGGCATAGTTTGTGTAAAAACAATCAAAAACCTGAAATAAAAGGACTCCAGAAACTGCAACACAAGTAAATCATAAATTTCTTATTGAGCTTTTAATATTTTTTAAAGTGCCTCATTCAGCGTGTCCAAATAACGTTACTTAACATGCTCAGAAATTTTTAAACAAATCGGTTTGCGCATCTTTGAGAAAATGTTTCTTGTCTCTTGGCTATTGTCTCTATGATTTTCCATTGAATTCAAATTATGTAGTGACCCCCTTAAAGCAACTGAAAATAAATCAATAAGGTGCAATAGTGTATGTCAAAAATTTCATAATAATCGTAATATCTTAGGAACAGTGGAATCAGTTAAAAACTCTAGTTAGAATCACCATGCAATTTTATGCTGAATTCAAAAATGTAATGATTTATTTTTATTATAGGTGTCCCATTTTAAACAGCAAAGTTAGTAGAGACTTCCGGTTAACCGGAAACTTGAAAACATTTTAGAAAAAATGTAACTAACCAATTATTGCAAATCTCATTTAACTAGCTAGGTGCATGGAAAACCTTGTATAAGTATTACTTTTAATCGCTTTTTTTGCTGCTTTATGATTATTGTAGCGCGGTTTTTAAGTTGGCACGAGCTCTAGCCGATGTAAGTAATATCAAAACCGTTTCAGTTCATTGTATATAGAACATTTTTCTTTTCTACAAAAGATTTTGCTTATTGTTAAGGCTGTCAAAACCTTTCAAAGTCTTTCCAAAGTGTTCTCATTATAGAATATTACAGATATATTTCAGGGATTCAAGCATCGTTACAAATTTTGTTAACATAATATATAACATAAGACGGCCACTCCTTGAAATTGATCATAATGCAGTAAGAGAGCGTTTGAAATTAATATATAGACCATTATTGCTAATAACGCTTACAACAGGACAATTATGACATTTCTTCTGGTAAAAGTCATACTGGCCTTTCCCATAAATTAGGTTTCGTCTAATGCTTTTGCTGTTAGACATACATATCATATTCACTCTAGCTAATTTGTACATGGTTAAGGTACATGTTAAAAACTGGTCATAATTGAAGCCGATGGCCACATGAACAAAATAAGTCAATTACAACACTGTAAAGAAAAATCGTCGCATATTCCCACATTCTTGTCAATGAAGCTCCAATCAAATAATAGAAGAGACCAGATCAGCTAAGGTAATGAACCAAGGCCATATCAGAACTATCCAGAAATTAAAAATACATCTGTGAATGAATGCTTAACCTAAAATAATTGAAGGAGGAAGGAAGCTTGAGCGCCATATACAACAATCCAGACAACTATCACTTAAAGTTTGAAAAATAATGCCGTTAATAGTGTTTTCTCAAACTGTAATTGTGTACTTAAAGAAAATCTCTGCGCCGACTCCAGGTTATTGAGAATTGGCAATATGTAAAATACGAAAGTTATTATCGATGTTAAAATTATGATTATTTTCTTTTAGATGTTTTAGAAATAAAGGTTCACAACTTGAATTAGCCTTAGAGCTATTTCAAGAAAACGAACATGTACCCTAGTTAAAAAAAAAATGAAAAATAACAGACATTAGAGCAAGTGAATATAACTGTATGTTAGAACTTAATTCCAGTCAATTTTTCTTTGTAATATTGTGGGATGTTTTCAAAGGTAAAAGCTTTCTGCTATTTGCTAGAAAAATATTATGTTTTTGGACAATCCTTGTATATAATTTAAAAAAAAAGGAATCTAATTCTTGTATTTTAGGTTACGTTTTAGTTTAGATCCTGAAAAAGGTTTTATAGGCAATACCTTTTTTCCTTTAGAGTAGTGTCTTTTTCATATGGTTTCACATCAGACAGACACACTTAATAATTATTGTAGGTACATGGGACGTTAAGAAGCTATTTCAATTTTATTATTATTTTAGAAGTAAAAACTCACTAAAAGTGCATTTACATTTCCCATGTAACATTAAAAAAAAACAAGAGCTTATTCGCCTTGTCCGTGCTTCAAATGTGCCTTTTTATAATACTTCACTTATCATTTAAGATATTTGTTATACGGAACAGGTCTGCAGGGTTTAGGACCGGGAAAGCGGGTTTCCGGGAGATCTACGACATTTATATTATGTACGAATGTCACGTGCTAATCTAATTTTCCTGCAGAATCGCGATGGTAATTTAGTATTAGAAGAATGGTACAGGAATTTTCTGCCCTGCAGCTAGCTTTACTACGACTACGCCGCTTGTAGAGAGTCTTTTGAAATTGCAGTTTTGCAAAGCCAGACTGCTGTAGTACGTATTCCTTTTATTGAATGTTAATACGTATATCCTTCAAATGGCCTGGTGAAAAGCTCACAAAATATATAATAATATAAGTAGTCCTTTCCAATTAGAGGTATTATATTAAATTTCGTCTTTACATGTTTCAGCCAGCAGCACATCTTCAGTAGAATATACACAAAAGAATGAAATGTATAATTATATTATTGAAAAAGAAAAGTTTGAATAGCATTAAAAAGGATCAAAATTTAAATTTATATAAAGTAGTAGGTGGATGAATAATATCTAAGCATGTGGTCATAGTTGTACAATGTCAAATAAATAAGATGTGAAGTGTAAAAAAGTGAAAGTATAAAAAGAATACTTACAGACACGTCGTTTACAAAATTATAAATGCAAGGGTTCGAAATTTGTGAAAAACATTAGGGTGAAATGTATACAAATAATAATAATTAAAATTAATGAAAACATTAAATCTGCACAAACAGATTAAAAATATGGAACTTCAAAACACGCGTGTTTTTGACTGAATGCACAGAATGTATTTGTGAGGAGAAAAATGTTAAATAATTTGTATATGTGTAAGTGTGACGGCGGGAAAAGTATGTGTGTGGTTGTACATGTAAAGGTTGTTTATAGGTGAAAATATGATGGATATGAAATAAATATTTTTTAAAATATTTATGACAAATTAGGTTGGGAAATTATTGATGTTATATGTGTAAATAGGAGAAAATTGGTGTGTGTGTGTGTGTTTAATACTGGCTCGTTAAGTAATGTATAGTTACTATTTAGACTAAATCTATGAATTTCGTAAGTCAAGTTTCACAAGTCTATCAAAGGCTCTGCTCCGATAAGCCATTGAAAAGTGCCCCTAAAGCTATCGGGCTAAAATTAAATGAGTACTACTGTCACACATACTGTAAATATAAAAAATTAGCTCAATCGATGCCACCCCATTCGAGATATTAGCATAAGGGTGGAAAAATTCAATATTTTTGTTCTCAGGAATTACTTAAGCTATCACGTTCAAAAAAGTAATGTAAGTATACACTGATTATGGGCATTCTATAAAAAATCAAGAACTAATTCTCTCCACTCAGTTCAAAGTTATTATTATTTTCCCCTTTTTAGGGGTGGTTTTTTTTGAGTTTGGTTCAAGGTGCCAACTTGGCTTTTGTTATATTAGACCGTATGCATTTAGGTTTATTATATATTTTTTTCAGTGTTTCCTGTGTGGTAGTACACGTAAATAAAAAAATCAAATCTCTTTGAATGATTTTAGTAGGAGCAATTTGTTATTGGTTATTTTAGGGTTGAAATAATTATTCATCGATTAATTTCAGGATTATTTGTATAAATGTTTTAGCCCTAGTAGTTATAAAAGTATCGAAATATAAAAAAGAAAATTATAACAACAAAATAATATTTATTTCCGTACACGCAGTTGGAAGTTATTGTTATTTTTCCTTTTTGAAGGGCGGTTTTTTTTGAGTTGGGTTTAATGAGTCAATCTGATTTTTTGTCATATAGTAATGTATGCATTTGGGTTCATTATATATTTTCTTAAGTTTTTTCTGTGTGGTAGAACTGCAAATAAAAAAAGAAAATCGTCGAGCGGTTTCAGGATTATTTATATGTTGTACATTTCAGCCCTATTAGTTATGAAAGCACTGAGATATAAAAAATAATTCTGTAAGAATAAATGATAATAAGTAATATATAATATATTATCTGTTGTTACATTTATTATTAAGATATAAATGTTCATAATCAATATAAAATAATATTTAGCTCCGTACACGAAGTTCAAAGTTCCCTTTGGAAGGTGGTTTTTTGAATTTAAGGTCCCAACTTACCTTTTTGCTGTATAGTAATGCCTGCATTTGGGTTTACTATATACTTTTTTCCTAATAAATTCTTTACAAGTGATGTCATACAACTGAGAAGTATGCTCTCAATTTGCAACCTTCACTGATTCTTCTGGAAAGAATGAATAGCTCCAAATAAGTATTTTTATCATCTTCATCGTTTATTTATTTGTTAGTTGTTATTAGTTTTTTTCTTCCAGATATTTTTATTAGCAAACCACCGCGATTAATACACTTATGTGAGAACATATTTTAACTTGATATTGAAATAATAACAGGTTAAATTCGTATTCCAAACTCCTTTTTTATTTAATATATTTATTGCAACATGTTTCGGCTACATACCATCTTCAGGCAATAAAACGTCAAGTTTGTTTTATGTATAAGATTGATGTGACAATATTTTTTGTGCATTAAGAGAAATTCTTACGAAATAAAAACTTTGAATCTGATTAACACTACATTAAAAAGACATAACGTTAATAAACTAAGAAAAAGACAAACACATTAAAACGCGTAGTTTAAAAACTTTCAAATTATCACAAATTTAAAAACATATGGAAAACAACAAAACCAAAATGGCCTGAATGCTAGCCAAGGACGCGCTGAAGACAACAGTTGTCTTATTTAGCCATATTATGGCTAACATTTATACAAATAATCCTGAAATTAATCTATGAATAATTATTTAACCCTAAAATAACCAATAACAAGTTGCTCCTACTAAAATCATTCAAAGAGATTTGATTTTTTATTTACATGTTCTACCACACAGAAAAAACTAAAAAAAATATATAATAAACCTATATGCATACGGTCTAATATAACAAAAAGCCAAGTTGGCACCTTGAACCAAACTCAAGAAAACCACCCCTAAAAAGGGAAAAATAATAATAACTTTGAACTGAGTGGAGAGAATTAGTTCTTGATTTTTTATAGAATGCCCATAATCAGTGTATACTTACATTATTTTTTTGAACGTGATAGCTTAAGTAATTCCTGAGAAAAAAATATTGAATTTTTCCACCCTTATGCTAATATCTCGAATGGGGTGGCATCGAATGAGCTAATTTTTGATATTTATAATATGTGTAACAGTAGTATTCATTTGCTTTAATTTCAGCCCTATTGCTTCAGGGGCACTTTTCAATGGCTTATCGGAGCAGAGCCTTTTTTTTGTAATAATTAAATATTATGTGGATTATTAAAAGTATGTACTGTTTCTAGAATTTTTTAATAATTTTAAATAGAATTAAAATTAGTGATTTATGTTGAAAGATAAATTGCTTTTAAATGTAAATATTGTACAAAATGTCATTAAAAAATGTTGTTAGAAACTAAAATATGTGTCCAAGGTTAGATTCATTCTATTGAATAAGTAACTAAAGTTAGAACAATACTAAATAATTTAGCATTTGTTAGATTATTTATTGCATAAGATAAATCACAAATTAAATTAAAAATGAATGCACTGATTTCATAGCTTATATTAAATTTGATAAACATTTACACGGTTTTGCAAGAATTATCAATAATTAATACCCATTTAAAATCATTTATTTTCTAAATACATCGCATATTATATACTACATAAGAAAGAAATGCGGTTTAATTGTTTCCTCATTGCTTCATACATACCTCAACATATTCACTGCCCCTGCCTAACCTGATAATTGTTCTTGCCGATTTTTTTTTTAATAACATCGGAAGTTCTACCATCACATGCTGCCTTGTACGTTTCATTGGATCTTATGCAATAAATAATTCAACAAACACTAAATTGTATGTAAATGGTGCGTAAAGTCACGATAATTGGTGTAAATTGAAATTAAAGTAAAAGCTGTCTAATAACTAATCTGGTTTTATTAAATTTTATTTCAAAACATGTTTTGATCACAAAAGAATCACCTTTAGGTGAAATAAACATAAGATTTTAATCATTTAATATGAATAACCTTCATCTTATTTTTAGTTTACCTGAGACGATTCTTTTATGATCGAAATATGTTGTGAAAGAAAATTTAATAAATTCAGATTGGATATTTTTTACTTTAATTTAAATATCAAATTATTTTGTTTTTCTTTTAACTTTAAGTTTATTTAGATTCGTGGATTTGTATTAACTAAGAGAATATCATGAGTGTAACGTTGGACATTATTTTTAATTCCTAACAACATTTTAAAATAGCATTTTGTTCAATGTTTAAATTTAAACGCAATTTGCTTTTTAGCATAAATCAATATTTTTAATTTTCCTTGTGTACCATCAAATATTTTACAAAATTAATTTTCGATTATTGTTGCACATGTGAAGCAGAACTTTTTATGAATATTTTTTTTATAAAATCAATAATAAAAAAGGTTTTCAACTTGTTGCCAACTTTTTCAGACTTATGGTATATTATACAATTTTGCCTTGCATAATTGAATTTATTTTATCATCCCAACGTTGCTCGACTTTAATTAACTATAAAAGTGAAATAAGAGATTAGTAGAAGCTTTGTAGCAGTTATGTGACAACAATACAGCTCTCTACCAATGAATTTCAGTAGTGCATTAATATAACACCACACGGCTTTCAGTTGATATAAAGCATGCATGGCGCAGTGCCGTACTAATTGATTACTTTAAACGTCATAAAAAATACTAACTATCTAGCAAGTTACAACGGCCCTGGTGAACGGCAAACTAGCGCTGTTTTGCGTTCGTAAAACTCACCTGTTAAAATCAAATGCGGTATGTCATACTTTCGGAGGGTAAAAGAGGGTAAAGACGTTAGCGCGCTAGTAAATATTATTTCAGTAATTAAATTATTTAATTATCTGTCACCTAGCTTGCTTTTGTAATTCGTGCAAAGAATATGTGCCTCTGTGTTGGTAACATACGTATGTGCCTAGAATGAAAACGGCGTTTGTTAACACTGTTATACGCTTTAATCAACTTTGTGCGAATAGTGCAAATAAGGTTACTTGATTTGGTTGAATTTTGTATTCGCCGAAGCTGATGTGAGAAAAAGTGTTGCGTTGGCGTCACAAGCAAACAACAGGAGACTCCAGTAATTGTTCACAGAATGCCTCCTGATTTATACGATTCTTGGAAGTTAATTGTTTTGTTTAAAGTGAACTCACAAAGGGATCTTCCCCGAAGATAACATCGTGCATTTAATTCGAGAAAATCTAATGAGAACAGAATGGCCGTATCAGCCACGGCGGTATTAATAAGTAATTTGCTGTTCCTCCCTTGTTTGTTTATCTTAGCTAGAAGCTGCATGTTATGGTTAATTAATTAGCGGATCCGGTATCAAACCGCAGACAGCTAACTCATCAACATTATAGAATATGCGGGTCTACGTAAGATATTTTCATATAGGAAATGGTTTGCTTAAACTATTTTACAAAATATATTAATTTATTACCTACTGGTTGCGGAATTGTATAAATGCGCTTGGTCTAAGTAACAAAATAAAACAGGCTATGTTTAGACTATTTACATGCAGCAGATCTCAGCTGAAATCGCTCAACATCTGTGAATGACAAATCTTAAAAGCTTCTAAGCACACACTGAGAAAAGGGAATGCGAAAGTTAAATTATTCTCCATGCATTAATCGTTATAGTATTATTGTAATAAAGATAATATGTATTAGAGAGATAGGTAGACGTAACCTGAAAGATAAACCGAATTATAATATATTACTTTGATGTGGATTATTTATATTATATCTATAGATTCGAATAGCCTACGAAAATCAAGAAAAACTAGCAATATGACTAGTAATTAGAGTAATTTCAACAACGTGCGGGACAAAATGCATAACGCTCTACAAGCTGTACAGCAAAGAAGGTCTAAATATCACTCTCTTCGAAACGACCACAACGTTAACGCTAATTTACAAGAAAAAAGAAGTTAGATGGTTTTGAACCGACAAAACGCGAAGAAATAAAGCTACCAACAAAGTGAAGTATATTGGTATAAATTTTAACTTCAAGCTTATCGACAGCTTCAGAAAATTAAAACTAGGGCGAAAATAACCCTCATGTTGGTTAGAATAACCTACGGAAAGGCGTGGGCGTTAAGACCAAATATGATTTAGTGGAAATACATTACGGTGGTCAGACCTATGGTCACTTATGCATTGGACTGGTGGACAAGGATGCATCATCAAATTGCTATAACTGAATTTTGCAAGATACAAAGTCTTGCGTGTTTAAGAATAACAGGAGTAATGAATACTACATATATGCAGCAGCAATGCAGTGCTTCCTAGACCTCTCTTCTATACATTTAATGAGAACGGTGGGAGCAAAAGTGTGGCAAGATTGTAAGAACTTGTAAGTGATAAATATGCAGGGTTGTGATACAAAAATATTGTTCAACATAAGGAGGGTAGCCTTTTGGGAATGAGATCAGATGACATGGTTTAGACATATCTTTTTAGCAAAAAAAAGTATGGTGAAATTACGGTTTACGGAAGGATCAAAAATCGGGAACACGGCTGGAGCTAGAACCCACAGCGAGGTGAGAAACACAATAATCGCTTTTTCACTAAGGAAATATGCCACTGCCCTTCAAATAGAGGCATATGCCGTATTGCATTGTACAAGAGAAATCAATCAGAGGCTTTATAAAAATAAACAGATCTATATTGTAACAGACAGCCAGGCGATATTGAGAGCACTGGTAAACCCTAGGATATCATCAGAACCGGTCTCATAGACCGCAATAAAGTCACTTTACTACCAGACATTGACAATCGAAGAGAATGAAAAAGCCGGTGGGTTAGCAAGGAAGCGATTATCAACTTCACATACAGCCCGCAAATAGAAATTTTTACAATGCCTAACTCAATATTTTTAGACGTACACAGTTGTCGAATCGTGATCGCGATGCTCCGCCCGCTCTCACACTGCAAGTATCACATCCCCTCTGTAAGCCTCACTGTGGTTGTCCTATTCACTTCTATTTGCTATCCCATACTCTCGGTCGTTTGCAACGATATGGGTAGGCGACATCTATACTTGATAAAATGCATAGGTTCTAGTCCGTACTGTAAAATTTCTATTCGAGGGCTGTATAGTCCTAGAGCGTGTTTTAAGAGGGTCTAAAAATAATGCATGAGAGCAGATAAGGAATTGCGCCAAATACAACTCTGAAACAATACAACTAGGCACATTCACGGTAGTTATGTGACATTTCGAATCTGGTTCAAGGCTCGGAGCATACGGAGCTGGTTTCTGACAGACGTCTAATCTGCTCTTGCTCCGTTAGACTGCTCCGGCCTAGAACCAACATAGATAGACATACAGTGTGTGCATAGTAGTACACTTCTCGCAAGAAAAATCGGGACACAGGCAATTTAGAATTTGAAAAATTTCAGGGTGTAAATGAAGCTTTCAGAGAACGTATTTATATTTCAGCAGGTATATAAGTTCCGGAAATGAGGTCCTTTACTCTTAGCGTAATGGTCACACACAACAAGTTTCATGTTCAAATTATCGCAGATTGAGTAACAGACTTTAAAGCATTAAAAGAACAACAAACAGATTTTCTAATATGAATTAATACCACTTATTAATAATCATAATCAGTATAATAATATAATATATAATAGTTCTAAAACAACAAGAAAACAGAACCATATATGTCGTTTTTGCTTACGTCTGACTTGAGCCAACGCATTCATTCATTCATTAACTTAAGGTGGGCACCTAAAGTCCGGGCACTTGAGCTAGGTGCTCATTGTACCATCCCTACTAAGTCTCTTATTTCCACTCGAGCAGCTTGGTGTTCTCTATAATGCCCAGTATCCTGCCCAGTGGGAACTTGAGAACCTTTGAGGGCTCCAATAGATCTCTCCCGAACTATTTATAGTACCTTCAATTCCTCACATGTGCAGATTACATGTAGAACCAACGCATGTTAACGCATGCGCGCCTTGCTTATTTCCTTATCACTTGAAAATTATTTACCATATTTATGACAATAATTTTCTAAATTGTAAGAAATTTTAAGTTTTTCCTAAGAGATCTTAATATTTTTCTTGGTAATATTACAATGCTAGAGATTTTTTTCTAAGAAACAGAAATTTTCCTATAATATTCATGTAAAATAAAATTTGTAACATTTTGACATTTTCCGTAAGTTTCTGTACATTTTAAATAAATAATAATAAATAATAAATATAAATATATTTGTAATAAATATTACAGAAAACATAGTTGATCAAATAAACTTTGTATAATTTACAATAGCCAAAATAAATATAAAATAAATGACAAACTTACAACAAAATTAGACAAACAAAGAAAATAAGAAGCCACAAATGAAAGGAGGGACACTAATTTACCAGGAACTCCTCGATGCTATATAGTTCTTGATTGATAAGCATTTCCTTTATTTTCTTTTTAAAATGATTGATTGGAAGCTCTTTAAGGTTCTTTGGTACTTTATTATATAATTTGCTTCCCCCAATAATTTACTGCTTTTTAGGAGCAAGTAAGACGATGATAAGGCAATCTCAATTCATCGCGTATTTTAGTGTTGTAGTGATGAATATCTTTGTTTACAGGAAATGTATCTTTATTTTGGTGCACATATGCAACTGTATGTAACACCAATGTAGACGCCAAAGTATTTTTAATTTTTTTAAATGAGTTCTGCAGCTATCCCTCATACCTAAGCCGCAAAGATATCTTATTGCCTTCTTTTGCAGAATGAAGATTTTGGCCGATTCAACCGACATCCCCCAAAACATAATGCCGTAACACATGACGGAATGAAAATTGGCAAAATTTGCTACCATTGCTGCTTGATGGTTTGCTACTTGCGTCAGCCGTTTTATGGTGAATAGGGCGGACGACAGTCTTGTTGCCAATCCTTCTATGTGTCCATGCCATTTGAGGCTTTGATCTGTAGTAATACCCACGAACTTTATTGTAGTTGGTTGACTGCTGCGGGGATAAAAGTTGAGATGTTTTTGCCACGTTTACTTTAGGTTTATTCGCCTCAAACCAGTCTCTGGCAACGTTGATGGCTTTTTTGTGCGAGTGTTGTTTGATCCACTAGGAAGGATGTGTCATCGGCATACAGGCATATTTCGACATTCTGTATGGTAGCTGGGAGGTCATTCATATAAATGATAAAAAACAGATGGTCTAAAATCGACCCTTGCGGAACCCCAAATTTTACTTGGCCAGGTTGGGATCTTTTTTGTTTGCCATTCTGTTATTTGCAACCTGTTAGTGAGGTATGAATGTAATAGCTTTAAAGGTTCTCCTCTTATCCCATAGTACTCCAACTTATTTATTAAGATTTGATGATGACGGAGTCGAAAGCTTTTGACAAATGCAGTAAAGTAATTTCGGAGCATAAGCCTTCATCAAATGCAGTGTACATACTACTTAAGATCTGCATAATTCCTGTGCTAGTAGAGCGACCTTTCCTATACGCATGTTGTTCCGTGCGTAGGTAGTTATTGCTTTCAAGATAGTTGGTTAGCCTTGATACTATAGCCTGTTCAAAAATCTTGGATATCGCAGGAACTATACTGATGGGGCGATAATTGGCACAATTATCCTTATCATTTTGCTAAAAGATTGGGACAACTCTACTTATTTTAAGTAGGCTTGGAAATATACCCTGCTCCATACATTTATTAAATATTTTGACAACGGCGACAACACGACATTTACTCCTATTCAGTGCGGAAAGTTATTAAAAAAAAGTGATTTTTACCAAGAAAAATTACCTAAATTTTTTGGTGTGTAATGCAGTAAATCCGACGGCATTTTTTTTCATCTTACAGTTACTTCCAATTTAAAATATACTCAATATCCTTTAATTTAGTAAAGAAAAACAGATTCACCGGTATTTTTTTTTGCTGTTTTAATTATTATTGACGAAAAATCACTTTGAATAAACTTAAGGCTGAATTGAGTTGCCAAAACGCAGTAGTACAAATCCGCTTCTGTTGACTGTTACATTGGCGTATTAATTCCTAAATTAAATAAGATGTTCTAAATATTTTTCTCGGCCGAAAAATCTGCTACAAATGTCGTGCGTTAAGTCATTTACAGCCCTCGAATTCTTCCTGAATCTGAATTCTCACGCTGTAGATGACACCTACCGCACTCTAATGTAAATAATAATCTATTTTAACCTATATACCTTGCTGTGAGTGGAGACACATTAAAAACTACATTTATGCATAAATGATTTATTTTAAAATGAAACAATATTCATTAAAACATTTTATTAAGAATTGTGTGACGGACTTTTACTCTAAGTTTGTCAACTGGACTCCAGAAAATTGCATATAAGCCAGCAAAATTTTTAAATGCAACACTCGGTGCAGTATTCCCATTTTCAATTTTGCGTTAAAAATACACATTGATTTTACATTCCGCTTGGGTAAATTTCTATCGGAGATAAAAACTTCTCTCTAAGCGTCAAATATCAAACACCGCATTAAAGTTTTATAAACGCCTTCGGATCTCATAAGTCTACGTCAATTTTCGAATGTATACATTTCCTGAACTTATATACTCTACTATTTCGAAGGTGTCGGCTATAGTCGAAGAATCTACAAATAACTGGCAATTTTTCAAAAGATTAATATCCGTGGAACAAAGCGAAGGACCGTGATAAATTCCTTATGGAAAGTATCTGTATCAAGATATTTTAATACAAATGACACGCAATATTTTTTCCCTGCCTCAACAGGTCTACCGCTCTCTCAGTCCATTTGTCAATATCACGCGAACGCACGCGAATCTCGCCCTTCAGCTATAGGTGGACAATATTTCGTAAATATAATGCAGAAGGCCATTACCATATTCCACACTATCACGCGCGTCGCTGCGATAAACATCATCGATCATTTGCAGCGTGCAGGACGAAAATCAATCAGTCGCTGGAAAGGATATCGGGTTAAACTGGCAGGATATAATTAGTCGGACGTGGGACAAGCTTAACATCTTCGATATTTGGATGTATTATTGCTTGACCATTGACCTATTTAAATAACTTATATGGAGCAGTAATGAAATATTCAGTAGCTCACACATATAGTGGCTCCCTCAAGCACGATAACATAAAAAAATAATGGAGTTTATTCAGACGAGATATGTAAGCCATTTTCCTAAATAAATGTAAACAAACAAATTGGTGCAGAAAAATTATTTCAGTAGGTAAACCCATTTTAAGTGATACTTGATTTGCAACCTAAATCCTAACGTGGCCACTTTAACTCTTTCATTAACACGTTGTAACTAAAACAATTTATAAACTTTCCTAGTTACTGAACGCATTAGTGCTTTCTTTGTTAGGTGTATTAGTGTCCTTTAACGAACATGCCTGTTTATAGGATCTAAATCTCTGATTGCTTTCATGTTTACAGCACAAACTACACCAAACATAACTTCATAAACTGTCAGGTACCTATGTATTGATTGATTTTATTAATTTCAGTGTTGTATGAAATAAATTTTACGGTTAGCTTCATTATATCTTAATTGAATTTTTTGAATTTATATAAATAATCACATCAAGGCAAATACAATGTTTTTCTCATTTTAATTCACTTTATTTATGAATGTTGATGTTATTTTATTATTAATTTAGTAGTGAATATTTTTCGATTATAAATTTGTTCTAATGCAGCAAATGCGATAGACTGGAATTTTATTATTGTGAAGGAAGGCAAATAAATTTGAATTCCAGCAATGATATTCTGATAGAAATAGGGTATGGAGCATTTTTTTTTTATTCGATGGAAGAGTTGGCAATTACTAGTTTTTTGCTTAAGAAATTAGTATTTTTAATGAATCAACTCAGTGGTTAATAACAAATTAAGGATACTGTTTTGAACCATGTAGAAAAATAGCGCTTTTGCGTTTGCCGTTTGCGCTGTCAATCAATGCTTAAAATTTTCAATAATTGTGACATTGCATTTGTTTGACTGGAATTAGGTTTATAGCCTGCGCTGTTTTTACAATTTTCGATTTTGGATCCACAAAATCTGGATTTGTTCGAAAATATTCTGTAATCGTAATGTCATCAATAAGTGGTAGGTTGTTCTTTTTGTCCTTTCGCGTTGGAACGCAAAACGCGCGCACATGTTATGTTCTATTTGTGTTGCCGTAGGAAGCAATACGCAAGGCGTTTGTTCTTTTTGATTAGAGCAAAATTGCTTCATGGCGCAACTAGCTGTTTGCGTTGAAAATCTTAAGTCGACAGTAAAGGTAAGCGTTAGAAGCGAATATATTTACAATCATAACGAACATATTTCTGAATACGGTATAATAAAAATAACAAATGACAGTTGATCGTTTTAAAGCGGTTGACACAGACCCACATTAACGGTTGAACCTGCCTGCGGTTAATAAGTTTTCAAATCATTTACACCAAATTGTACACTGTTGAGAATTTTAACACTTTTTTGACTAATTTAATAGTCAGGAGAGGTCCACACTCTTTTCGTGTTATTTTGTCGAGAACTATAGAAGTTTAAATTTGACGAGCAAAGATAGTCAAGTATTGTCTATTGCTAAGGGGATATTTTGTCCAACTGACACGTGGAATTATAAAATACTTCTAGTCACATTTTATTTGATCTAGACTAGACAAATTTACTAGCTGTTTAACTAAATGAATGCGATCTATTGGGTGTTTTAACACCATTTTCTAAACACAACGTCTTTTTAATATGCAACTCCTATTTCTTAGTGCTATAATATTCTCTCCTTAAGACGTTTTCTCAATTATAAATATGCAAAACCACTCATTCACAAGTTTTGGTTTCAACTAAACGTACCAATTTTAAAATGATTTTTTGAGAACCATTATAAAATTAAGTGAATGTTTTATGCTATTTGATTCAAGTGTAAACTAATTGCGTAAATAGTTGTTCCCAATACATCTTTAAGATGTTGAAATTTTTTTATGTCCACTGGAATAACGTTTAATAACACGAGGTTACACTTTGCAAGTCAGTCACATTTGGTGGTTTGTTTGGATATGTTAATACGGAGACTCAAACACGAACACAGATACACGTGCAATGCAGGTGGTGCGTATAATGCAATACTGTATTAGAATAGGTGGGGTTTCTATATTTCTATCCGAGGGAAAAATTCTGATTGGTTGACGCTTCTGAATGTCTAGAAAAATAGTCAAACCTCATATCTGAACAAAGAATTCACACGAAATTCTAGTCATTTCTGTTCTATTAAATACGCGTAGTCAACACGTCTGACAAAGTTTGGAAAAATCAACACTAAAACATTTGCCTAGCCCAAAATTAACGCCAACACCGTAATATTTTCAACAGTGTAGCACGGACACGGATACGGAATAGTTAGCATTCGGAGGTTATCAATTATCGCCGTCATGGACCATCAGTATATTTCCAACGACTATATTGAAACATCGGAAGTAGTTAACATCGGAATGGGACGTTTCAGCGCCGCCGTTTCATCGCCGCCGTTTCAGCGCCGCCGATTCAGCGCCAGGACATTTCAGCGCCGGCCGATTCAGCGCCGGGACATTTCAGCGCCGCATTATTGAATGGTTAAACTATAGATAACTTAATGATTCATTCTTATGAAGAATTTTTGTACCACGTGTATTTGGTTGCATGGGACGTTTCGATGCGGCCGTACCGGTTGAACTTGATTTGAACATATGATACACAGATTTTTAAAATGTTTGAAATTTTATTTTTTCTTAACTTTGGAAGGGGTAAGAGGGGAGAGGGAATGATTTTTTTTTAAATGATGTTTTTCTTTTTTTTCGAAATAACGAGAGAGAGAGGATGCATTGGAAATTTTTCAAATCATTTTTTTTAACATTGGATGGGGTAACAGGGGAAAGTAATAATTTTTTAAATGATATTTTTTTCCTTTTTTTCGAAACATCTGATAGAGGATGCATAAGAAATGTTTTAAATCATATTTTTCCTGACATTGGATGGAGGAGGAGGAGTGGGGGGAGTATATTAGTTTATCGAGAGAGAGTATGGATTAGAAATGTTTTAAATCATATTTTTTCTAACATTGGAAGGAGGGGAGAGGCGGGGGAATAGTTCTTTTTAGAGATATTTTTTTTCTTTTTTTCGAAACATCGAAAAAGAAGACGGATCGGAAATGTTTCAAATCATATATATTTTTTTAACATTGGAAGGGGAAAGAGAGGGGGGTCAAATGATTTTTTTATATTTTTTTTTGCTTTTTTTAACATTCAGAGAGGATGCATTAAAAATGTTTCAAATCATATTTTTTAATATTAGAAAGGTGGAGGGGGAAGGATATTAGTTTTTTAATTTTTTTTTCTTTTTTTCTAAACATCGGAAGAGAGAAACAGAATTATTTGAAACATTCATAATGTATTCTTTCTCCCGATATTTCAAAAACAAAAGAAAAAAATATTTAAAAAACTTATCCCTTTCCCCCTCTCATCCCGTCCAATGTTAAAAAAATATGATTTGAAACATTTGTAATGCATCCTCTCCGAATGATTAAAAAAAAACGCAGAAAAAATAAATCTTAAAAAAGTGCCTTTCTTCTTCCCTCCTTCCAATGTTAAAAAAAAAGTATGATTTGAAACATTGCTGATTCATTCTCCCGATGTTTCGCAAAAAAGAAAATTATCATTTAAAACAGTCACTCCTCTCCCCTTCTCACCCCTTTCCAATACTAAAAAAATATGACATTTTTAATGTGTCCTCTCCCCGGATGTTCAAAAAAAATCTCTGCATCATATGTTTAAATCAAATTCAACTGGTATTGCATCTGGCGTCAAAACTTGCCGGCATGGAAACGGCTCGCGTCGGAACGTCTCCGCGTCGAAATGGCCGGGTCGAAACATCCTAGAACCTAGGCCGAGGAAAAACACCGTATAAAATAAACTTTTCTCTTATTAAGCAAGGTATTTAATTTATTTGTTTTTCTTTTAGATGTAATCTGAAAAACTTTTTTTATCCTTAAAACAACTATCATCGAAGCTCGCGACTCCACTTGCATAAGATCTCATTATTTTACTTAAGTTAGATGTTTATAGGCAGAAAAAAGGGTGGTATCAATCACAATAAATTCGAAAAATGTTACATACGTAGTTTGTAACGAATACACGTGGTACAAAAATTCGCCATAAAAATGAATCATCAAGTTATCCATAGTTTAACTATTCAATAATGCGGCGCTGAATCGGCCGGCGCTGAAATGTCCCGGCGCTGAAATGGCCCGGCGCTGAAATGTCCTGGCGCTGAATCGGCGGCGCTGAAACGGCGGCGATGTAACGGCGGCGCTGAAACGTACTAGACCCGTTAACATTACTGTGGAAGGGTATTTTCATTATTTGTATTATTGATTGTAAACCAAAGTTTCTATTAGGGTTGGGCAAATTATAGATACATTGACGAATATTCGATTCTATTATTGATATCTATGATATATATTTGTCGATGATTAGCAAAGGTATCAATGCTTCGATACCCATAATGTTTTCTTTTTATACTCACGACACCGAATAACTAAAAAAAAAAGTATTCGTTACTTGATGTATGTAATATTAGAATGTTCTATGTATTAATAAAATTGACTGAGAGTATTGAACAATCGATACCAAGCATGGAATCGATGTAGTAGCTACTATTGGTAGTAAAACAAGTAACGCCTGACACCCATACCGTGATTATTGTCCAGCCTTGGCACATTTGACAGGGCGTCGTTCTGTCGATGGAAAGGGAGCTGCAAAAACGTGGAGTCGAGCCAACGATTATGAGATGGACGGACAACATGATAAGAAACAGAAAGATTCACGTGTCGTAGAACCTATACACGATCAGAGCGGCTGTGGCAACGGGCTGTCACCGCTGCCATGGTGCTTTGTGGTGGACGGCCTGCTCTCTAAACTTCGGGGAGCGGGTTTCCATGCGCAGGGCTATGCCGATGACCATTCTTGTCTGCGGGAAATTTGAGGGCGTGACATCCGAAAGAATGCAGGTGGCGCTCAGGCTTGTAGAGAGGTGGTGTATAAGAGAGGCTCTTAATGTCAATTCTAGCAAAACGACTATGGTTCCGTTCACGTGGAGGAGAAAGCTTCCCAAACTCCAGTGTCCCACTATATTTGGCTCTAAAATACTCGTATCAACCGAGATTAAATATGTGGGAGTTGTCTTGGACGCCAAACTGCTGTACACATCATGTGACGAACAAAACCATTAGGAACTTATGGGCCTATGTTCAGTAAAACGTGGGGGTTAAAGCCCGAAATAATATACTGGCTGTACACGAAAGTCATAGTACCCTCTATAACTTACGCCTCGCTAGTCTGGTGGCATAAAGCAAATCTAAGCTATGCTGTAAGTGCGTTTAGTAAAACCCAAGGGATTGGCTGTTTGGGCATCACTGGAGCAATGTCCTCGACGCCGACAGCTGCTATGGAGACTATTCTTGTGCTTTCCCCTCTGCAGTTGGTGTTGTGGTCTGAAGCAACTTCAGGCTTTCAGAGCAAAATGTAGTGGATGCAAGGGCTTTTCCGGTAAAGTCGGAGACCACACCAGCATCTTCAGCTACATCGAACGGACAGTACCACTGTCCGTAAAGGCGGATAAGATCTCTCCCGTTTTCAGCTTCTCTGGGGGATACAGTGATGATATCTCCAGCAGGGAAACTGCAGTAGCGTACATCTGCAAACCAAATCGGTGTCTATCCTATTGGTTTGTCGATGCCTCGAAAACGCGTAATGGCACGGGCATTGGAATATGGAGGGACGGAGAGCAGGATGGCGAAGCTTTTAGCCTAGAGGTCCTTGAAAGGTGTCACAGTTGTATTACTTAAGGGATATGCAGAATTTGCCAAAAGATATCCACCTGAAATATAGGCTGATCAATATTAAAAATATAGTAGTATTAGCAGCTGTTAGACCTGCACAGATTAAGGGTAGCCTTTCATATATTGACGAGTTTTTAAAAACACGTGCGTCGTGGACAGAGCCAGGGCACCTTATGTATATGTCTGTAAATTTCCTTTTTTCATTCGCTATTGCTTACATGTGCATGGAATAAATACCTTTACGATTAATATAAGAATGAGGGTCATGTGCCGGCTTATCAATTTAAAAAGCGTAACATCCATTACACATTTAAAATATACAGAACAACTTATTTGCGTAAGATTATTTTATCATAAATCTACCTACAACATTCTGGAAACTATATCATTCCTGAAAGAAAGTATTAATTTCTAATAATACTTCATTTGAAGGCCACTTAATTGGTGCATGGCGCAATGAGCATAGCTACTGTGCTACTCTGTTTATAATATTGAAAAAGTGTTTAAGCTTATATTAAATATATTATTTACTGTTCGATAACCAACCGCTTGTTCCACAAAATACAAAAAAGAGATGATAAATGTTTATATCTGCAGATATCGGATCTCAGTCAGCTGTAATGAAATTAATGTAAATAAGTACATAGGTGTTAAGTTACTTGCCATCAACACTATTATTAACTACAAAAGAATCAACCACTGACTTTTATGAATAATTATTTTTATCTTAGCAGGTTTTTGTATACCTTACTACTTACTTTCTGTAACAAACGCAATTAGTTAAATATAAACAATGTGACCAACTGATAAGACTTGCGAGTATTTATCCGGAACTGTGCAACAAATTCATTATCTGTGTAATTATATACAACGTTATGTACGTGGATGTAATTTGATATTGAAATTCGTTCCTCCCTCACTGGACCAATATCATTATCCTCCTCAGTATCTATATTACTGCTGCTATCTGACTATGACGTATCACCAAAGAATAATTCTTCAAGGAATTCCATTAGTTTTTAAATTACAACCACCACGAAATAAAAAAAATTAACCAAACAAATTGTAATCACTATGGAAATACGCAAGAAATTGGAATACTCCGACGTCGACCAACGATTAGTCGACGGACGAGTCAACCATCTAGTGTTAGTGTTGTGAGAAACAGCAAACACAACAATATTATTTAGCTTCATAAAGGCTCTGTTCCGATAAGCCATTGAAAAGGGCTCCTAAAGCTATCGGGCTGAAATTCAAGCAAATGAATACTACTGTCACATATACTGTAAATGCCAAAAATTAGCTCAATCAATGCCACCCCATTCAAAATATTAGCATAAGGGTGGAAAAATTCAATATTTTTCTCTTAAGAATTACTTAAGCTATCACGTTCAAAAAAATTATGTAAGTAAACACTGATTATGGTCATTCTATACAAAATTTAGAACTAATTTCATTCACTCAGATCAAAGTTATCACTATTTTCCCCTTTTGAGGGGTGGTTGTTTTGAGTTTGGTCTAAGGTGCCAACTTGGCTTTTTGTTATATTAGACTGCATACATTTAGGTTTATTACATGTTTTTTCTGTGTGGTATGATGGTACATGGTACATGTAAATAATTATTTTCACCCTAAAATAACCTATAACAAATTGCTCCTACTAAAACCATTCAAAGAGATTTTTTTTTACATGTTCTACCACACAGAAGAAACTGAAAAAAATATATGGTAAACTTAAATGTATATAGTCTAATATAACAAAAAGCCAAGTTGACACCTTAAACCAGACTCAAAAAAAACACACCTCAAAAGGGGAAAAGTAAAAGGGGCACTTTTTAATGGCTTATCGGAACAGAGCCTTTTGTGTCACGATACAAAATTTTGTTTCATAAAAACATTGCGTTGTGTCATAAATTTTTGCGTTGCGTCATAAATATTTGCGTTTTGCGTTGCAACGCAAAGGGACAAAAAGAACAAAGCTATTATATGATACTGGATTAAAACAGTTGTGACGTCATAATTTGAAATTTCTTATTTTTTTAAACTGATATTAACCTCAAATATAAAATGAATGTTGAATTATATTACGAATTTGTCATTGTATAATAATAATGAAATATATTAAGTCATTTTTGAGATTTTGTTGAAGGAACCGATTCTACTTGCTGAAGCTAAAAAACTCAATAAACCTGGTGTCATAATTTATGTAATACAATACGTAGAGGAAATTAGCCTCCCATAAGGTCATTACAGAAGTAACTACAATAAAACTGTAGTTATTTGTGCTTCTAGAGCAAAAACAGTAAATAATGCTGTTAATGACATATGACAGTGTTACGTCATTAAATATGTTGCTAAATTATTAAGAATATAATATTAAGTTGTTACCCTTAAATTAATTTCTGCAAAAGATACAACATGCAAAAGATAGATAATGATGCATTTATGCAGGTTACGAGAGATAGCAAAGGACACATATTGCCCATAAGAACCTGCTAACCTTAAATACACTGCTCGTCAAATTTAACGCATAATTCAAAAATTCTCGTTTTATACATTATAAATAAATTTTTGGAATGTAATTTTGTTTTTTAAAGTTAATTTTTAAAGAATTCATATAAAAAATGCTGGATTTTCGTAAAAAAAAAAACGAATGCAAAATATTTTTTTTATTAACTATGCAAATGATGACAAAATAAAGAAATGCTAATTTCCACAAAAACTAAACTTAAAAGCGCTTAAGTGCTTTCTCCCTCTTGAGTTAATAACAGCTTGACAACGATCCCTCATACTGGCAACTAACGTTCTCACTTGATCTTGATCAATTTGCTCTTAAATTTCCACCAGTCTCAGAAACAGATCATTTAATGTGTTTGGAGGGTTCGGTAATTGTCTTAGCCGCCTTCCCATAGCATCCCACATGTGCTCAAATGAATTGACGTCAGAACTTTTGGGAGGCCAAATCATAGTGGGAATTGCGACCTCTTGCAGGTACTGTTACACAATTCCTGCAATGTGGGGCTGAGCGTTGATCATGCATAAGCATGAAATTTCTCCAATAAACGGTGCAAATGGCACAACATAATCTAAGATGTCTTTAATGTACCTTTCTCCGGTAAGCCGCCCTCTTTCTATCTGATTTACATTAAATCGTTCTGTCAATTCAGCTTGAGTGTAACCTTCTTCATGAAAAGTAACGATTCTTATGCAATCAGCTTCACTTAAATTTCGATTTTATAATCGCTGTGGGTTCATTTTGCAGAAAAATACTCAATACAATGCCACAAAGTGTTGTCAGATGAACTCACATCAAATTTATAAGATTGAAATAAACCACTTTTATCACGTTCTAGAACTCTTGGCAAAAAGAAGCAAAAAAAAACACCGCCGTTTTTACAATTTCTTTGATAAAACAACGGCAAAAAAACAAGAGATAAAATATATGAGATCAAGACATTTAAAAAATTAAAGCTATTTCTTTTTAAAGACTTTTTAAAATTATGCGCTAAATTTGGCGAGCAGTGTAGAATACAAGGCATTATAATCTTATTATTAATTAAAGATAAACATATAGTAGTTTATATAAAGTTATGTAATTTTTGTTTTGCATAGATTTAAAAAAAAATGTAGAAGTATGGTGTTCCATTTAAAATAATCGAATGTTCAGTCACCTATTTTTGGAACACTCTATATAGTCGAAAATATTATTAGGTTATGAAATATGAAGCATTGAATTTTATAAAACCCTTGTACATTTTTTTTCTTGCAAAATATGAAAAGTCAAGGAGAGAAACTTTAATTGAGACAACTTGTATATCTATAAATTGCGATATAATTTTTATCGTGCATCACTCATGTTCGCGACGATATCATTTTAGTTCATAACGATGTCCGCTTTTTCTTTGTCAAATCGTTTTTTTTTTTTGCGACACCAAATAATAACTCCCAATTTATTAATAAAACTAATTGCCATTAATAATTTCCTTTTTAGTTGCTTGTAGTAGATTAATAAAAAAAGGTGATTCATGATGTACGCGTATAGAAATATACTTATATTGTTTGCCATAGTAGTTTTTATGATAAACATATATTCAATTCACGCAAAATGTATATTCATTGAAGGTGAGTTAAAGATCTAATCACCCGTATAGGTGATTTCTTTTATTCTATACTAACTTTTTGCCAATAATTTTTTTTATTGACTTCTTTCATTGTTTTATACGATATATTGTTTTATTGTTTAATTTTGCGTTCGTATTCTGCAGAAGAAAAAAAAAAACATATTGGAACAGTAAAAATTGTTTGCATTCTGACAGCGTTATTCAGTGTTGATATGTTATGCAACCCTAAAAGATTTCATCGTAAAATAAAGTTAACATCGAAGCCGATTAATTTCCAAAACAAAAATTACAACCGCTTTTAAATCTGTTTTAGCTAAAAAAAATTGTTAATCAGTTTTAGTAAAACTGGTTTTATAGATATCGGTATGCGGTTTTTAATATCTAGTGATTTCTGAAGCACTATAGTAATTCTTGGTTAATATTTTTCGTAGTCATCGTAAAGTTATCTCTCTTTGTAAATAGATTTAGTGGAATACTGGCTGGATGATAATAAAACAATTTATTAAATCTTGTAAAACTTGAAAAATTAAACTGGTTACGTAAAAGAACAAGTGGCAGTGACATTCAAATTAAGTATAGGTGTCTTGTTAGGGAGGTGCGTAATATTATCAAAAGAGAAAAGTTATCTCATTTTAGTCGACTCGACGCTCCACTAATAAACGAAAAACCATTTGGGGTATTGTGAAGATTGTTCAGGGTAAAATGCAGTGTGGGAATGAAATGATTAATTGCAATGGCACTATTACGTCAGATTTGAAAACATGTGGTTGATATTTATCTTCTTCAACAGATATTGGGAAAATACAACTTAATATGAATAATGTTGTTATGAATTATTGAATTTCTTGCGTGTGCTATTCAATGAATCTGTCATGCAAGGGTAAATTTCCAACTGCTCTCAAATCAAAGCAGCGTCTTTCTGTACATAAAAAAGGAGATCCCACAAATATTGAAAATTATCGCTCAATTTCACTTCTAAGTGTATTTTTTAAAATTTTTGAGAAAATAATCCCTAATAGAATATATTCTTATCTTGACAAATATTACTTAATTTCTGATAGTCAGTATGGTTATAGGCCTGGGCATTCTACAGAAACTGCTATAGGTGACTGCATTCAACGTATTTATGACCAAATGGATGTCGGTAGATTTGTAGTTTGTATTTTATGTGATCTAACAAGAGCTTTTGATGCAGTTGGATGCTCATATATGTCCGAAAAGTTGAACAAATTAGGTATTCATGGTCTTTTTCAATTACTAAAAATAATTATAACAAGAAACAATTTTTTTATATAGCAAATATCATTGGGGAGATATTTAAATTATAATTCTAACGCACCAAACGATAATAAAAAAAATGTAGTTATTGCACTTTTAGACCGATGCATAAAATTAACAAACCCCAAGTATAGATCTGAAGTTATAAAAACAATTAAATTAATATTGACCAACAATGGATACCTGGAATGTTTCATTAATCGTATAATAAAACAAGGATTATACAAAATATATAATCCAGCAAAGATCCAAAAACCAAAACATTATTTGAAAAAAATAATCTAAACCTTATAAAATTTAATTTACATACAAAAATCATAACACTCTTAAAACCTGTTTCACACAATTAAAAGCAAAAACACCATACTTAAAAAATTCACATGTTATATATAAAATCCCGTGCAGTAATTGTAAAGATGTGTATGTTGGATAAACAAAACAATAACTCAAAAATCGTATACAAAATCATAAATCTTTTACAAATTTAACGCTTTAAAGAAACATGAAAATAATCATCGTCATATATTCAACTTTATCAACACTAAAATGTTTGCTAAAGAAAAAGACTATTATACTAGAAATATTTTGGGAATGATTTATATAAAAAAAGATAAAAATAGTATAAATGACCGTACGAACATTACCTTTATTTCAAAAATCTATACGTCGGTACTGTAATTTTCCAGTCAATCCTTGTGTATTTTTATCGTTTAACATTTAGATTTTTTTTTCAGTACTTTAAAATAATTAAAATAAGTACTGGTGTGTTCCCAGGTGAGTGAAAATTCGATAAAGTCGTACCTGTCCCTAAAGCAAATGACACTGAAAGTATAGCAAATTAACGTCCTATTTCCATTCTCTCAACGGCATCAAAGATTTTCGAACAGATTCTGTTTTCTAAAATCTACAATCAAATCACAAAATGGTTTCATTAAAGGCAGATCTATTGAATCTAACTTATTATTTTTTTGTGATACGGTTTCCAAGACTATTGCAGAAAAATGCGCAAATGGATGTAATATACACTGACTTTTGCAAAAGCCTTCGATAGGGTAGATCACGACATCTCACTCCAGAAATGCAGTGCTTTTGTTGTATCTAATGCGCTTTTACAACTTGTTGAATCTTATTTGTGCAATAGACGACAAATGGTTTGCTGCAATGGAGCCTCCTCTGAGCCGTTTTTGGCATTATCCGCTGTTCCGCAGGGAAGTAACTTGGGGCCTCTCCTTTTTCTAATATTCATTAATGATATTGTAAATGTTTTTAAGTATTATAATTGTTTATTGTATGCAGATGATTGCAAATTCTTTAGGGAAATTAGAACTCCTTTTGATTCTACTTTATTGCAAAGAGACCATGATGGGTTGATTAATTGGTGTCAGCGTAATAGGCTCTCACTTAATGTAGGTAAATGTTCGGTTATGGGCTATACAAGACTAAATCGGTTAAGTCTGTTCGATTATCAGATTTCTGACGGAAGTTTAGAGCTAAAAGAGACAATAACGGATCTTGGTATTACTTTTGAATTGTCATTTCGTTTCTCTAAACATATAAAAACTATTACAAGTGAGGCTTTTAGGAATCTGGGTTTTGTAAGACGTAATACGCAGGATTTCGGTAACATTAGACCCATTATTTTATTATACAATACACTTGTTAGATCTAAGCTGGAGTTTACATCAGCAATATGGGCTCCCTCGACTGGAAAAGATATAAATTTGATTGAAAAGGTATAAGAATAAGTTTTTAAGTTACCTTTATTTTAAAAAATACGATCGGGGTCCTCCCTTTGAATCGTACGCTTTTATTAGGAAGGAATTTGCCCCTCTCCGCCTTTCCCCCGGCAATTGATCCAAACCATTTGTCGCACATTAATAAAATATGCAAATTATATAATTGCTACTACGATAAGATTGAAGTATTCGGAATATCCAGAACAAAGTTTTTGTATTTGGTCAGACGTGCCTTTTACTTTGGGGAGAATCACAGTTACTAATATTCTCTTTCTATTACTTCTCTTTAACGTTACACAAGATTTAAGAAACTGTTTTATTATCATTCAGCCAATATACCACTAAACCTATTTAAAAAGAAAGATAGCACATTAGTAATTACAATACTTCAATCAATCAAGTTCAGATTTTGCAAGGCTCGTATTATAGTTAGTAGGTATATATTCAATTTGTCTTACGAAAGCTCGAACATTCAATACACTTCGTTGAATTTTACACAGAACTATAAACTATGTATAAACGGCCATGTGCCACTTTTCCGCTTCTTTATGGGATAGGGATAAAGCGTAAATGTATTATTCGGTGTTAGGATCTTTCCTGCATGGCACTTTTGCCTAAATAATGTAGCAAATGCCAACAGAAGTCCCTATTATCCTTACTCAGCTGTGAAGGATCGATAAGTAACAACAGAAAGGTGTAGGAGGGGCATTATGGGCGAGTAAGCTGTCTGTCGAATACAACCCTAAAAGTCAAATTGGCTATACCAATTAAGGTCTGACGACCCCGCGGTGTTGAGCGAATTGCTTGGATTTTTACGGTATTGGAAAGCGTGGATAATTGATTAAAAAGGATTCTAAATGTGAGTTATTTGATCCGTAACAGTACGCATTAAAACGTAACACCTTAAAGCCTTTTAATGGCATGTTTTGTTAGGAACGGGATTTTTAATTAATTAATTTACTTTATAGTTGTTATTTTCTAGAGACTAACACGTATATGGTATATTGCTATATATACCATATACGTATTATAGTCCGTTTTCACATTTTATCATACATTATATTAATTAAAAGATTGGACAACTATTTTCTGGTTTTTTTACTAATACCATATCCATACTACCACCAATCCGAAATTTACAATAAAAAAAAAATAAATGTTAAAATGACTTGTAAATGTGAGAAGCGCACATCAATTTAATTCCAAAATTATCCGCATTTGGATAATAGCACTGCATGTTAAACGCGAACCATCTAGAGGGTAGCTAGAGTATGCCCATCGGTCCGAAACTTTATTTTGTTATACAAATATGGTGGACTCTTAAAAGTTAGTGTTTTCTGATATAAGTTAAGGTCTGCAGTTCTTTACGATTTTTCCTACTTAACCACATCGTTTCACCCAATCTGTGCGAAATATGGTCATACTTTTTATTGCAATGAATACCATAAATATATCTCAGATACGCGTTCTGAATCTTCTGTATTTCGTAAACTGTTGTCTGATCTATGTATGCATGAATGGTATACTTCAGCACAATAGGTGAGACGAGAAGGCACCCAAAGAATTACATAAACTCTTTTATCCTCTCCTACTTAATTTTCGCCGAAAGGGATAAAGTTTCTTTAAAGCCGCGTAAGATGACTGCGTACATTTAGAAATGTTTTGAGGGTGATCCCTATGTATTGTCCATTATTAAACCCAGATTTCTAGCGCTGCCAGTAATAGGCATAATAACATTATTCATTACAATTTTAATTAAATTTTTAGCATATTGTTTTGCTGACTGTTTCCAGAGACCATAACCTGTGATTTGACAGGGTTAATCCGTAGGGCATGTATAGTGGAGATTTGATGCAAGTTATTAATATATTTAGCAATCATCTGCATAGAAATGTGCTTTGGTATATTGCAGATGGTCTGAAAATAAGAAGTATAAATAGGAAAGGGAATAGGACTTAAAATGCTGCCTTGCGGAACGCCTTGTTTAAGATCTAACCGGGATGAAATATTATTATCTTTTTACAGATTGTGCTTTCTCGAACAGAAAACTACCCAGCAAGTTTAATGGTCTCTACTAAAATTTTGTATCTTCAAAACATTCATACGTGCGGCATGACCCACAGTATCAAATGCTTTGGAATAATCCAGTAAAACAAAAATTGTCACCATACCTTGACCAAAAGCTTTGAGTATATCATTTGTTACACATAATGGAACTACTATGGCCAGCCCTAAAGCCAGGCTGTACATCCGGAAGCAATTTTCTCTCGACAACAAATTTTCGAATTTGACGATCCAAAAAGCGTTCTAATACCTGAGAAATAGTTGGTAGTACACTGATGGGTCGCAAATCTTTGTAATCTTATATATCAACTATGGCATTAACATTTAAGTTGATAGAGTTTAAAGATAGGAAGGTTTTATATGGAACATGGAAGATGCGAGCAGTAACACAATGTTTACCGCTACTTGTTAATAGGATACACTTTCTTCGTCACAACTTAAATTCAGAGCGATGTCTGTTCTAGTTTTCACAAAAATATAGGAGCTGTTGGGAATAACTACAGGCGAATAATCAACTGCTGTGTTTACTCGAATAAAAAACAAATATTTTATCGCTACCGCCTAAACACGTAACCTCTTTTGCTTCTTCTCAAAATCCTTTTGCCCATTGCAGGCGTTGGATGAGTTTGGTCACGACTTAGATTTGTCAACCCATTCCCTCAATGCTTTCCAATTTCTGGCCAGTTCTTTCATTTCTAGCATCGTCTTTCTCCTTTCTCGTCCTATTTCCTCTATTATATCGTTCCAATTCTTCCTAGGTCTTCCTTTATTCTTCTTGTCTATATTTTTTGCTTCTAGCACCTTTTTAATCAATGACTTATTATCCATCCTCGCTATATACCCACACCATTTCAGTTGTTTTTTTCTCGATTTTATTGGTTAGTACTTCCTGGTTTACTTTTCCTTCTAACGTATTTTATCCCATTTTCTCTTCCCACTGATTCTCCTTCAATATTTAATTTCTGCTGCAATTATCTTCCCTTCGTTTTTTTTTTCGTAATGGCCAATATTAGATTGCATATGTTATGATTGGTAACAGAATTGTATTACATACTCTTAGTTTAGTATTTTTGTCTATTTCCCTCATGTTTCAATTTTGTTATGAATACTGCGCAACCGCATTCATTGTCAATTTTTGCTGCATTTGTATACACAATTAAAGTATCCTCTAAGTCCGATGTTATTGACAAGTGGAGAGATTTATAATGCATTAAGTAGCCTGTGTATTGAGGAAAATGAATCTAAGAATTTTTCTATAAATTAGAAAAAATTGCAGTTTAGGTGTTCTCTTTTCAATACTTCTCTGTTAGAATCACGTATATATTTTAGGACTTCGATCTGTATTTTCTCTTTCCGCTAGTATCTGTCTGCAGTGCATAGAATTGATAATCTAGACATGTAAGAAATAATCTCGTCTTTATTAAAGGCTATTAATTTAATATATACTTTGTGTACTTCCTTAGCTTTTATACGTAGTGTTTCAATAGAATGGATCGCATGGCTCCCATACAGATCCGTAGTGCAGCGTTTAGGGTAGTTAGAAGAGCACAAAATATTGCCTTCAAATTAATACGGTTTTCGTAAAGGTATGGTTACGAATGACGCCTTGACACATTTAATTTCCATTTTAATTATTCATCTTACCAAAACCATGTTGGATGGATATTCTTACACATTAAAAGTGCGTACAATCACGTAGAGTAGAACATCCAACTAACAAATATAAATCCCAAATAAATACAATTTGTACAATACTGTAATGTAAACGTTAATTTAATTAATATTCTGTTATTTTACTAACTCCCTGTACTCTCTTTATCGAGTTGCAATTGAGGGGCTTGGCGCAATAATGAGTCATACGCCACTTTTGATTAAATTGAGTTTTGGATGGAAAATGGCTCCTGGATGTACACCAGTCTAAACAGTTTGGTGTAATAACAATGGAATACAGTTATGGAATACACTTTACTTAAAAAGTTCCGTGGCTCGTTAAAACTTTCTGGGATTCAATATTATATATAAAACTGTTTTAGAGAAAAACAAAATATTAGCCGAATCTATGCAAGGGCCGATTTCACTGGGCTATTCGGCTATGGCCTTTGCGTCATTTTCAACAAGCTTACATAGTAGGTATATACTGTAAAATATATTTTTACTTGTTTACATGTTTTTCTCTTTTTATTGCACGTCAATACAAATATAAAGGAGCCATCTAAAGTCTCAATCTCTCTTCAATGCACAGATCTGCTTAAGTCCTAATACATAATACATCTCCGCACGTTGTATTTGTTCCGTTTTCTATGTTAAAACTGTTCAGATGATTTAGATAACACACGTTTCACGTTTTGGGAACAGCCCTACCTACAAGTTCTTTTTTTTTCATTTATTTATTTTACAGGCAATATACAATAAATGAAACATAAATAGTTGAGAACTGTTGGATTGTATCATTTATGTTATTTACTAATTTAATACCAATGGTAATTTTGACTAATATAGTTGGTATACGTACATCAATACCTTCAACAAAGTATTTTCGTTATTTGTGTATACATAAACAGCTGCAAACTGTGACGAAAAGTCCTTGTTACCTTATTTTATGGAAGTAATCTGATACACGCATCGTTACATTCATGCGATAATATGTAAATTTTGTTGTAAACATGCAATACCGGTCCTTAAAGAAAGAAAATTGCGTGATTGTAAAAAAGAGCGTTTTACATGTACTTTTAACTACGCTGTTTTAATATCAATAATAGACCTGTTAAGTAAGTGTGTAAGTAATTAAAACATTTCTCTTTCATAATTACTAATAACGTAATCGTTCAAGGCCAAGGCCACTCTTACAAAAAAAAAGAGTACTTCATTCATACTTCGCATTGTTACCAAGTCATCCTTCTCAAAGAACACTTTGAGATCATTCTTCATGCTTTTTTCGTTCTAGCTTTGTTTTAATCAATTGTTCCTGCTCCAACTTCAGATCAAGATTATATAGATGTACCGTTTTTATTCTTTTCAAATCATTTGTGCCCAGTGTATTGCAAAAATAAACATTTATTGCTATGGAAATAGGTGTATGGAATGTAATTTAGAGTCATTTAAAATAGGTTTCAAAGCCAAATAAAGGAGTAATTGTAAGTTGAAGTGCATACTCGGTTGCCTACTCTACAGGCAAATTTTGCACCAGTTGTCCATTTTGCATATAAGATATTTCATCAAGTATATCCCACCTAAAAAAGAAAATAATTAATTAGTTTCAATTCAATGTTAACCAATAAATTAAATCTTTGCAATTTATGTTCACGATACGTTAATTTAGCGGTTCAGTTTATATGAACCGCCATTATTTTAGTTAGTTTAGGAATTTCTAATGTTTAAAAATTGACACTAAGATGGTCTATCAATGATTATAGGGATTTTTACATATATCGATAACACGAATAGTGGATTCTACCTGTATAGTTTTCTTACAAATTTAGTTTGGCCATTTACGGATAGATGACTGCGATTTTCAAATTTTACTGTATAATTTTGACATTTCTATAACCTCATTCATTTAAAGTGCCAGGCAAGGTTGGATACGGCTTTTTTGTATTAAATGAATTATTTTATATAGTATTAATGATTGCAACATACTGCTGTAGACTGGCACCCCGGGTTTCGGAAATTCAAATGTGTATTTTTATTTATTCCTTATCAGCCTTGTCAAAACAATGATAGAGTTTCAGTATTTCTTATTGCTTGTAATTTTGTGTAAGAATTTGATTTAATTGTTTGCATAATTTTTTTTGGACAGCGCTGTATATTTAATCTCATTTATTTGTACATTTTGCGTACTCCTGTATTGTATAGTTTATTTGCTAGTTTTTTCTTAGCGTTGCGCTGTGCGTTGAACGCACGAGATTGTAAATTTCAAATATATTGGCATGTTACCCTAGAGGCCGGAGGAGTTATCAGATAGACGAGCCCGCGTTTAGATGGTTTTTGTTCTCTCGGTTACCGTATATGGTAATTCCTTTTCAGTTAAGATGTAGTTCGTTGGTTGTATTTAAAATCGTCTATCTAGTAATTCTTTTGTTAATTAGTATTATATATTTGTGCACATTACATGTAAGGCTTTTTAATTATATTCGTTTTAGAAGTAAGCGCGTTTAGAGTTTAAATTTTCCGTTTTTTTTTTGTAATTTTCAAATTAATTTTATTTATCACCTCGGGTAGTGAAGTGAAGCTGTGAGCTTGTTTTGTATTTCATTGTTAATTTTGCTTGTTCTCTTACGTCATTTGAATTAATTTTTAGTTTGCTTTGAATTTTTAAAACCACGTGGATTTTTTGTGGTACTAGAAAGTCCTTCCAGAACGAATTCACCATTTTGTTTGCTAAAGGATTTGCATTGTCCTTTTTAAATTGTAGAATCTTATGCAGGTTTGTTTTATGCCAGAATCTTATATTTATGGTTTTCATTTCCCCTGTAAATTGTATCATATTTTTTTTTTCTTTTTTTTTCAAAATAAAGTTAATGATTGTAAATATCATTTTAAATATCACTTGTTCTTTTATTTTTGAATCTGCCATTTCAATTTTTGGGAATTTTAATGAAAGTCATTTTTGCAACCGCCCACTATTACTTTTTAATAAAGTTTCTCTGAGATTTATGAATCTCTGGCGCCCTTTTAATTTCATTTTTGCTGAGCTAGCTAAATTAATTTTGTCATTTTTAATTTCTTTTTCCTTATATGCTTGGACCATCAGTTCACAGCAATACGTACCTGTTACCTAAGAGTCTCAAAATCGATAAAACATAGCATTTTGGTATCTAAATAAAGAGTTACGCTTGTATTGCTTTAAAACATTCTTCTATTTGCATGTTACTGTGTTTTTACGATTTATGATAATTAAATTTTTACTGCCTACTCGTTAACAAGCGCTTGGAAAGCTAATTTGACAAGTAATTTGGTGCTCTTACAAGTATCCCGCGCTACTTAGCAGGTAGAAGGTCACTTTTCACAATATTCACTCATTTATCAGAGAGGTCGCTAGGAGAGTAAAAACCACTAATTTGTTGTATTTTTTTATTAAAAAAGAAAAAAAAAATTATACAAATAAAGAAATTATATGTAAATTAAAATTTTGAATATTGAATTGAACTTATTGAAAATAGTTGTAATATTGTACTTTACTGAACTAAAAAAATGAAAATTTTAAATTCCGGGCATTTGTTCTGAAAAACAGAACATTATATAGTAGTTCTCAGGAGATATTTTTAACAATACATTGGTAATTAAAACTATCTGCATTCTCCACAATCACTAACTTTGTTGTGTTAATCTCTTCCGCGGTGTGCTAATTCTGATTCTGCAGAAGCGGCATATTGCAGGAGTGAGGTCTTAGTTTTATTAATTAACCGCGACTATCTTCATATATTTACGTGTGTAATAGCAAGTTTGTGCCCGTAACTAATAAATAACATGCCTCATAAGCTTGGTATGTTTGCTCTTCGAGCATTGACGTGAATACTTACCACCATTCTGCACAATGTAGTGATTTCCTGCAAGATATGTAGAAGTTTTACAAGATTATCCGATTATACGTTGATATTGATGAGCATTGAACGGTAATCAATATAAACACCTTGAACGTTATTTTCTGTTTTTAATTCAAAGAACACTTTGGTAATCCTACATGAGAATCAATTAAAACTGTCGCTGAACAGTATATTAATCATATAAATAATTGCTAAATGCGAGAGCTTCGATGAAACCTTCACCTTCGCCAGGCTGGAAATCATAAGAGAATTGAAATTAATCAAAACGTAAATTTTACCCATGTTATTATTATACGAAAAGCCAAAGATAAAGTAAAATCAAATTTCCGGAAATATAATAATGTAACTGGAATGCAGTTATTAAAGCTTAAAATGGATTTTTTTACAAGCTGTATATAACATATGCTTCGCAAAATAGCTGGGAACTTTTTTAGACAACTAGAAAGAAAACTTCACTGAAAGCTTAAGTACTGTAATACGGTTTACATTCGACAAACAAAGCGAGGTATTGCAACTAGGTTCTAGGAACACATAGCAGGTTATCGCTATGGGAGACTCATCCAGCGTTCCACAAGATATAAACGATACTGGACATAAGATTCATATAGAAAACTTTGAATTAGTGAAAAAATGTACATTCATCTAAACGAAACCGTATATATAAAAAAAAACATTCACATAGTTTATTAAATCTAACCAATCACGGCCGATGCCTTCACAGTTCCGACTAGTGTCAGAGGCCGCGAGTTCCATTCCCATTTTGGTCAGTTATGGTAACCGGCTTTTCCGGGGCCCTAATGATGATTAGGAGGGAGATTTGACTGCAGGGTTGCATGACAAGCAACTAATTGCTTAAGTTTTATATATATCCCGAAAACAAGAAACCGAAAGTTCACTTCACTAGTCAATTTTAATGGATTTATGGGAGTAAGACGGTTAACATTCTTCATATTTCGAAGAGTCAAGAAGACACAGAAAGCCACTTAAATAATAATAATATTTATTAGTCCAGTAGATCAAAGATATACAAGTCAAAGCCAAAAAGTAATAGGACAGGACTAGAGTAAAACAATAATAAACAAACAACATTAAAAAACAAAGCAAGTCCAGTTCACAAAAAAATCAATTTATGCATTCAGGAACTTCTCAATTAGTAATATTTTTAAACTTTTCTTAAACACATTATTTGTTAGTGAATGATTAAACACTGTTAGGTAACGTGTGATACATTTTTAAACACGTATAAGCTGGAGATTTTTGAAATAGAGCAGTCCTGTGAGCTGGTGATCTTAATTCTAAGTTATGTCTCGTGGTATAGTTGCGAAAGAACTTATTCTGTTTAAACCACTCGAAATTATTTTTTACAAACATTGCACTTTTAGAAACTAACACTAGTTACAGTCAGTATAGCATTTCCCTTAAACAATTCTCTGCAAGATTAACGCGGCAATAATTGAAATATTAGTCTGAAAAGTCTTTTTTGATGTACAAACACTCGTGTCCAGTCTTTTGCTCTACTCCAGTACATCATATTATAAGAAATATTAGGATAGGCGATTGAATGATAAATATGGACTAGTTCGGACTTACCAAGAATAGATTTTAAACTCAATAACGCAAAGTCTGCTGAATTCATTTTCCCACAGACACTATCAATATGTGCATCCTAGGATTGACGCTAATTTACATGCAGCCCCAAGAACCTAGCACACATACCACTCGAAAAATCCTGCAGTACATCCGGTGCACTGTTTCTACAAAAACAAAGCTGCATAGTTTATTTTTACTATTCAGTATCACTGCTATACTACCTCTTCATACTGTTAATCTCCTCCGCAACCAGTAGTTCGTCAACGGACTCACCATCCATCACGATTGTAGCGTCAACGGCAAAGTTTACGATTTCACCATTATGCATAAATGTAGACATATCGGCCACAAAAAGTAGAAATATCAACGGACCCAGCACGGATCCTTGTGGCACCTCCAAAGCAACGTCGTAATGCTTGAAGCAAGTAGTATTGCACTTAACATACATTTTTCTTGATGAAGATAACGACTTTATCTATTCTAATATTAGTCCTTGTATGCTAAATTTGTCGCTAATAAATTCTACCGACACCGTGTCGAAAGCTCGAGATAGATCGAAAAAAAATCCCACTACCCATCTATTAGAATTTAGGTGGCCATGCACGTCCTGCAGGGACTGGAAGCCTATATGTTTCTTTTTAAAGAGAGATAACGTTGCTTATTTAGGTAATAGATTTTTTCCTCTTTCTTAATTCATTTGGTCTTCGGTTGATAATGGGAGCCCACGTGTTCCCAAAACAATTTCCCTGAATTAATCAAATCTGTGCAGCATGACATGATCGGATATATTTTACGTGTCTAAGCTTTTAGATTTTTCTTGATAGATGTATAGGCATCAACCTTGTGCCCAAATCAATGTCTCATATAATTACGTGTTGTTATAAGGATGAATATTTAAAACATTCAAATTACTATTAATTAAAGACAAAAATTGTTTAATTTGTTATTAGTAGTAGGTGATTGCTTTTGTCCGAAAATATGTAGAACAGCTTGAATAAATTACAGGTACAAAGAATGTTAAAACGTGGGTGAAACTTGATAAATAATGTATTGTATTGAGTAGTAACAGTTGTCAGTGTTGTATTTCAGACAGGCTGTAACTTTTGTTTGTTCTAAAAAGGATGAAGGGAACTAGAAAAGTTGAAATGTAATCCCAATTAAAAATTGATTAAAATAAAAAATTGACTACCATTGTTTTCAAGGTTGTTACACTACGCTGCCACTTAACCACGTGAAAGTACATTACAAAAATATCGAATCAAAAAAGAAAATCCCATAAGAATATACAATAAAGATTAACAAACGGGAACAACATTTAGAGAAAAAAAAAACTTTTGTTGCTAGACTGGCGATATTCTGCGGGTATGTGGCACGGAACTGTGTTCTTTTCTTCTAGAAAATACGTTACAACACCTCGATGAAATTTTCCTTGTGAAAAATATATAATCCAGTTAATGTTAAGATGTTAAGTTTCTTAAATAATTGCCTGTAAGAATGAAGCAGAGGTCACATTTAGTATAATTCTTCAAATGCGTTTTGGAATAATAATGAAGTGGTCAGGTGTGTCTGCTTACGTGGCCCGCACTTGACTCGCGCTATGCAGAACGTCTAGCCATAGTATATCTTCAAGGCAATAAAATTATTCCCTCCGAATCGTGTGTGTAGTATCAGTGTTAGTCGAGTCTTGATGCGAGCTAGTACAATTGTGAGTATTTTATTTTTGACAGATTTAAGTATTTGCTTTCACACAACATATTAGTTTAATACACAGTATAATTCTTAAATATTAAACGTTGTTGTAAATATATCTTGTTTATAGTAAATACATAATTAATTCTATATCTACAATCTACGCTGTAATGTAAAAATGTAATAAATTATAATAAATTGCAATATACATTTCACTTTATTTTATTAGTTGATCTTTGCAATATGTTTACTTATAAAGAAACAGTATAATCAAATATAATGTCACGAATTTAAAATGTCAGGTTAGAGAGAAATTCAAATTTTGCGCGAAAGACTTTGGTCTCCGAATGTACCGTTCGGTTCGACTGTGCTGCTTCAGGTTTTAATTCTACTTGATTGCACTATAAATGGACTGGGTTAAAAAGCTGGGTTTAAGCTAAAAGTTACATTAACTAGTGATTGACTTATATAGCGATGGTACAATACTAGTACAACATATTCAAATTCAATCCAAATTTCTTTCTTGAGACGGCATTCATCCTGTAGAGGCCAAATTTATTAAAGTATGTAAAAATATCCAAGTACCCTGTACACATACATTGCGCCTAGCAAAACCACTGCTCATCTAAATGCGTTTAAACTCTACTACTTTATAGTTAAATTTCCTATAAAGTTGTATATATTTGGAATGGTTACTTTAAAGTGGTAGTGAAATGTAACTTTTTGGTTAAAGGTACATATAGTCGTCCTAGAAAGTAATGATTACGTAATTGTAACTCGAAAAATGTCAATAACTTTGGTAAGTAATATCTACGTGCTGCTCACCCAATTCTACCGAATATATTACTAGCGGGTCATGATTACTATAAGGTCAGATTTTGGTAGCATATGTTAGTAACGTCGACTTTTAATCTGTAACTACGCGCAGCAATTAACTTTAGAGTGACTCGACAAGTAAGAATGACGTAACAATTACTATTTTATTAGTACCATAAAGTAATAAACCTTAAAGTAATTGATATGGTAGCCACGATGTAACCGCAACTACATATTGTATGTCGCCTAAGTAGATATTCGTTCAAAGTTCACAGCTAAATGTGCTACTTATATATTATATATAGACCAAGTACTGACCTGGCGCGCAGACGAAAGTTAACCACTCTAATAATAAACACATCTTGTGCAGTAAGTGAACCTCCCCAGAAGCATATTCCATATCGCAATCTACTTTCAATCAAAGTATGTATAATACACAGAAACAAGTTGTTCTTTGGTTAATATATATTTTAGACTACGAAAAAGATATGTAATAGAATTTAATTTAGCAATGATTTCATTACATTGGTGCTTCCACGTTAAAGTTTGGTCTATTTGTATACTTAGAAATTTGTTATTAATTAATCATCAAATTCAAATTGGTATCTCTTGCTGATGACAATGAAAAACTAGATATTGTGCTTTCTCCATATTTAATTAAAGGTTGTGCTCGCTTAGCAAATTTTTAATCCTGTCAAGAAAGTCATTACAGTTAATCTGTAAACTATCGTTGTCTTTATCAGATATTATAATAATGGTATCATCAGCATAGAGATTAATATGAATATTGTTATCTAGCATGGTACTTTCCATGGCGTTAATATATAGCAAAAATAAGACGGGACCCAATACAGAGCCTTGTGGGACACCGTATTTATTCCTTAAACAAACAGAATTTATGAAATTAATATAACTATTAAATTTAAAATTTATTGACACATATTATGCAGGTAGGATAATATCCACCTCAAGGCATTTCCCTTGGTACCAAAAGATGGCAGCTTTCAACAAAGCGTGATGATTGACTCAGTCGAATGGCTTGCTGAGATCACCCATAGACACCGTTTTGAAGATTATTAAAGAAACAGTGATTATCCTGTTTCAATTTACTGAGGAGATAATGACATTCACCGCACGTCCTCCTGCTTTTATTTATTTCACGATTTGTTCTAGCCAATTAAAGGCTTTCTATAATAGCAGCACTAAATAATGCAAATTTTATCTTATTTGATCTATTTTCTAGTATGAATAAATCTGAGCTATTATCTACTTTTCCGACCGTAACATCAAGCGTCCACTATGCGCCATTTTCTAACACAAACCAACCACCAGCACTGACAACTAGCGAGCAGAACATAAGCTTTTATTCCGAACGTAAGCTCTAAAACCCCAACTACGCTATTTGATCTGCTAACAAGGCAACGCGTTAAATGTAGTAGTGCATGGTTAGTTTCATATTACCATGTGAATGGCATTTGTTCGTGATTGATTCTTCTAAACAAGTACATTTAACGTCAGTAATAACTTACCGAATGCATCAAAGTGCATTACAAGCAGCAATACAATTATATTGAGCCCTGCAAACATTGCTAATCCATTTATGATCTTATTTAGACAAATCTCATCTGCGACACGATTGTTCACTACCAATTACTTATTTTACTTTCCCGCAGTTCTGGCGAAATTAGAGCACGTTCTCTTATTACTTACTATAAAAATTTCATGAAACATAAAACGGTAGTTATGGCGTAATGAGATTGGAAACATGGGGCATCTTATACCGTATAATTAAATGCACTTTTTTATGTACTAAATTGCAATGAAAATAAACGGGTTTAACATATGCAATAGCCGGACATCACATCGGCTGCATGCAAGAACCTCGTAATTTTATATTACTTTTGAAAATGCCTATAAAATAGGTTATTCGTGGTTCTATATGCGCAAAACGGTTTATGAGATAGTAGGTAGTAATAATGGTAGGAATTTAGAGTAGAAAATTAATGAATTGTTGGTTTTTTTTTTCTGCTTTACCTGGTATCTAGGAAGGCTGGATCAACAGACAACCGAATATTGCATCTATCATCAAATAGTTGTGTTTGGAGCCTACGGTTTTCAATAAGCATTAAGAGTCGTCACACAACAAAACCTTGTTTTTTGCTTATTTTTTTATTGAAATATGATTTGATATTAATAGTTACATCAAATACGAAATTAATTTGACAATAACTTTTATTTATTTTAAATACAATTATGTGCAAATTTAGCAATAATTTTTATTTATTTAGGATACATATATATCATATTTAACGAACAATCTGTAAATCTGGCAGTTTTGTCATGATACCTGAGCTACTTATCATGAAGATATTGCCAGTATGGATAGCATAATGTTGTACAGAAATTTGGACAATAAAATGCCGAAGAAGTTACCATTAGAGGCGGTAATTGATTTTTTTTTGTAATTGCAACATAATTTGCTTGTTATTTTATATATAAATTCACTACCAATTTTTTACTTTAATAACAGGTAGTTAGTTACCAGAAATTATATATAAATATTATCTGCTGCTTGAATTGTTCTTGTTCCTTTTTCTTTGGGAGTGTATATGGGCAAATTATTTTGTGTGAAACAAAATGACGTTGAAGTTATTTTATAATGCTTTATTGAAAATCATACTTAGTGAAAAAAATATACATTACAGAATACTGTAAAAGACTGTAGCGTTTTTTAGTTTTCTTTAACACATGCTTCCTTCTTTCTCTCAATGATTTGATGATGGTTTGTAGGATTCTAAGGACAAATTTTAGTACTTACTAACATTTTAATGATCATATTTTAATAGTATTTTGGTGTGTGGTGTCTAGTAGATATAGATAGTTTATTTTTATAACCATTTTTTTTCTGCTTATGGACGGGTGTAGACCCGAAGAAGGCTCAGCCAGAAAGACCTACTGTGCGCCCATGTTCATTTCAGCCCTCTCACTCAGATTGCACCCTATCATAAAAGTTCGCAATCTGGCTGGGAGTTAACTTACTGACTCTGGGTTCGTCCAACGGATGGACCCCAAAGTGAGTCTGCCCTCCTGTCCACGGCCGGGCAGTTGCCAAGAAGGTGAGCTGGAGTTTCCTCCGTACTCCCACACTTTCTGCATAGGCGAGAGTTCACTAGTCTATGCGGTACCTGTGTTTATTTAGTGCGCAGTGCCCAGTTAAGATTCCTGTGAGTAATCTCAATCGGTTCCTGCTTATAAAGACTGCCATACGGAATCTTTCCTCATTCGGTTGAAACCCTAAGGACTTAAAGTGTATAGCGCCGGGGAGTCTATGCCAAAAACAGCAGTGCCTAGCAGCAAGCTGGGACCTGATAAACTTTTTAATGCTGCCACATGAGCTACAACACGCCGGTTCTGGACCTACAAACGGCAGCTCGCAGGCGCCCCTTGCTAACGTGTCAGCTATTTCATTGCCTGTTATCCCAGAGTGGCCTGGCACTCATCTCAATGTAACATTTAGATGTGCCGCCAGCTGTTTAAGTTTTCTGTGGCACCCTAGTACCACCTCAGAGTCAAATCTGACAGCCGGCAAGGCTTTGAGGGTCGCCTAGCTGTCGGAGATGATTTTTATCCTTCTATTCTTGCGTAGGCAGTTTGAGATGCTTCAGCACAAGTCTGTATGGCAATAATTTCAGCCTGGGAAATGGTGAGGAAGGCCCTTAGGCTAAAAGCTACGCCATTCCAGTGTCCGTCCCTCCAGATTCCAATGCCTGTGCCATTACGAGTTTTCGAGGCATCGACAATCAACGAGAAAGACCCCGATTTGGTTCTGTGGGATAAGGTTTCTCAGGAGCATCAAAAGACTTGTTACAATATTGTTTCACATCATTCCACGGAATGCAGTGGCAATTTAAAAATGACATTGAGCACAATTACATCACAATTACTATTAGTCTACTATTTTCAACGATTATTCAAAATAAAAAATATACTTCCAAATATTCCCTTTGAGAAAAATGCTTTTAGTACTAACAAGTTACCCAAAATCAACACTAGGTTATGGGACACCCTGTATCACTTTGTTTACTTTTTATTCCTTGATAAAATGGCAGATGACTCACACCCTCCACAGTCAACGTAAAAACTATCTATCTTTTACTGTATGGCTATTATACGCATTTAATGCATCATATTTTTTGAACTTTCTTGCTATCCATCTGGTACATTGCCTATTTTCTGGCATCGAATACTACAGTTCTCATGAAAAATGAATTGAAATGAAATGAGAAATGAATAAAAACATTTGTTAGAACTTTTAATATAAAATATTGTTATTCTAAAAATGTGATATTGACATTTCAGATATTAATTGTACTTGGTGTTAATACAAATTTCCTAATAACTTTTTATTAAATCAGTGCAGTTACACTGATTAATGCAGTAAAAGGATGTGTTACGCACAATATAAAAAGGAAGGTACAATTGGAAATCATGGTAGTTGTATTCAAACTAGTGGTGTTTTGCACTCGATTATATCAAGTGAACGATCGATCATTCATTAGCGTATCTAATATTCGGAAATCGGCAAGGCAAAAATTCTGAAATATGCGTCTATATAATACATATCTAATACTTGAGCGAGCAATGAATAGAACTGTAAATAATTTTTTGCCGCATGATCGGGAAATACTAAAAGCACGAATACAGGATGCGGTGAATGAGATAAATGTACCACAAACCATGCGCAAAGTCTATGGTGAATTTATTAAAAGGGCGGAGGTTTGTGTGGAAGTTGGAGGTGGCCTTGTAGAATAGTTTTTGTTGACTTTAATTAATTGAAATTTTGTACTTAAACTACAAAACATGCAATAAATGATACTCTTCTGTTGAAGCATTTTCATGTTATCTTAATTTGTGGACATTCTGTACAGTTAATCTTAGATTTTCCGATGGTTAATTTATCTACTCAACAAGCAGAACTTTTTATAAAGAATGACTTTTTATTTAATAATAAAGATTTTTTTTCCTCTTGTCAACTCCATCCGGGGACACACGGTATAAAGACGCATAGAGTGTCAATTAGTTTTCGGAATCTTCACTCTGCCGAGTTCCGAGTTCTTGGTAAGGCAATGAACGATCGATGATTCATTTGATATAATCGTGTGCAAGAATCGCTCTAACTAATTCAAACAGTTACTAAACTAAGGGGTTTTGAATTTGGGGAAGTGAATACCATTAAATATTTTGCCATAACACTAAAAGAACAACTGAAAGAGAAATTAAAGTTAAGGAACGTATACAAGCCGTAAATAAAGTCTACCACCCTAATAAAAAATCTAGCAAGTAAACGAATTCAAAGATCACTCAAGATGAAAATGTACAAAACCTTAATAAAGCTAATATTAATGTAAGCTGAGTAAATACGTGCATGATTTAGAAAAGAGAAAATTTGGAGAACTATTCTTCAGCCTGTCAAAATTCATAACATCTTCATAAAAAGAAGAAACCGTGAAATTTTAGTCACAATAAAGGAAATAGACATTGACCAATTCATTAAAGCAGCAAGAGTAATATAGCTAAGGCGCAGATGGGGAACAGTGCACATCTACGGCAGTTATTGGAATAGCTACCTGACAGTAAAAAAAGGAGAAGGCCAAGATCTATATGGCTGGACGAGGTAGAGCGTGAAGGAAATTCAGCATAACCGATTGGAAAAGATTGGGGCAGAACAAGTACCTGGCATAGAATATAAGTTATATAAACTACACAACTGTATGTTTTTTCCTATCAGTATCTTCCATACTTCGCGAGATGGCAATAGGGTCTTTATTAAATCAACTTTTTTTGTATCTTTAAAGCGATGCCAATGTTCATTAGGATATTTTGCATATTTTGTCATGTACTTTTACCGTAAGCTTGGCCACTTGACTCTGGGACACCTCTATAACCGAAATCACCTTGGAGATTGTTAACCTTTTCCTGGGAGAGTAGCATTTGTTAGATCTTCTAGTTGCTTATAATTTCTATCTATGTTAATTCATATAAATAATCACGGGTTATTTCTCAAACATTTCATCTTCTGCATAAGCGTGCCACAAGGTTATACGTTTCAATTCAAACAATTTCTGTTTAACTTTTATTAATGTGCAATAAAATTGACAATTTAGATGCTGATTTCAAGAGTTTACGAGTGCATCCTCTACTCACACACGTATAACGTTTAATAGTCACAGGTTAAAATTGGATAGGGAGAGAAATAAATGTGTTGTGCTTAAATTTTTCAAAGTTAAATACCGTGAATGTTGTTCACACAATTTACACGGTGCAAGTATTTATCTTACTATAGATTAATCCTTTTCCGTCGTTACGTGTGCTTTGCACTGCACAGAAACTGTATGATTAAAAAACAGAGCAAATAAGTACAAACTAACTGAAAATACAGCTCTCCAGGAGAAACCACTTTTCAAACGTACTCTTTTTTCCTGCACTTTGTAATTTCGCCCGTTAATTTCAAAGTTAATTAAGTTTACGAGTCTTTCTTGCAAGTATGTAGTTGAAGTTAATTGCTAATTTTCTATACGAGGAGAATCGTAGAAATTTCGTTGCTAAAATGAAAATGAAGAAGCATAATTATAAAACGAAAATATATTCTTACTATTGCGTGGATTTCTAGGAAAATTGAAATTCTGTTTGAATTATAATCACACCTTGAAGTGCTGTAAAACAGTTCTCAAGAATAATACACATTTTTTTTTAATTTTAAAATGTAGATTAAGTATTTGTGGTTATTAGAAATTGCGATTTTTCTTAATAAAATCTTAAAAAGCAGTCGATTTTAGCTGAAGTGAGGCTATGGCATTAAATTTATAATCTCGAATTGGGTTGAACAGTGCTAATATTTGTAATATGTGAGATAAGTAGGGAAGAAGTATATTGAATGAGACAGTATTTTTAATCGCTCATTAATTGCTTATTTTTAAGAATTTCATCATTTTCGAAATGATGTATTTTATACCTACATTTGAACGCATTCGTTAATTTAAAAACGTTTAATTTAACTCGAAATGTAGAAAAATTAAACCCTAAATAAAATGTGATTTTGAGATCCCAATCAACCTTCAACGTGTTTCGAATGGGAAGCTATCATGGGTTGAATGGGGCAGTTACAAAATCAAGTCAATAATATACTAAATGCAAAAATTATTTATTTATTAATTTTTATTCAATAATTATAAAGTCTTCAACATCAGAGTCGACACTTTCTCCCGTATTTAACGTATTTAACTATTTCCAATCTTTTTCTTTAATTGTTTCTCCCGAGTTTCACATTGTGCTCTTCCGGAATTAAATTCATTTTTGGCGTATCAGTTAAAATGCTAGTGAGTTTCTCCAATTTTTTCGCATTTCTTTTCTTTCTGGATCTTTTGGGAGATTTGGGAGAATTTTCCTTGATTCTGGTGCTACAAGCACGACATTTTTATTAAACTAGGGTTGTCGTTATGCAGAGGCTCTTGAGGTAGAGGCAGCTGTTAAGGGTGGCTGATCTGTCATAAATGACGGTAAAAAAACCTGAATACTGGTGAATATGGCGATTAAGTATGTATCCCTGGTCTGCTAGTTTTTTCGGTAAATGCGTTTGAATATGTTTTGTACGCAATTCCTGGAATACGATGAATATCGAATGATTGTCCTGAATGTGAAAGCATTCAATCATTTTGAGCAGCTTCGTAATCAGTTTTAAGAGGTCCATAAACCGGGACGTCGACAGTTGCCGCTCGTGGCAGCAGTATGAAGGAAACGCTAGCACAACAGCATGTTTCTTGGTATAACTTAACAATTTGTGGTTATCAAGTATCAACAGTGTGAATTCTTTCCTTTTTCTTGCCCTAATTTATAAACGAGATGAAATATCATACAAGGTATAATCTCTAAAGTTCACTCTTGGGAAGACAAAGGATGGTGGAACAGTGCTTCCATTGGCATACGTACAATTCAGCATTAATAGTTAAGTATCTTTTTGCAGCCGATGTTGCTTGTCCAACTTGTTTTACACCACTTTGGCAAAGTACTTATCAAAGGTATATTTTTTCCGCACTTTCTTTTCGGTTTGTACGCTTTATCAAATAAAATTAAGAGCCCAAAGCAATTTGTTGCCTAGAACATGTCTATAATCGTTCGTATAGATTTAAATATATTCCAATATGTTATAAATGAGTTATCTTTTTGTAAATTTAACCTGCAGCACCATCTATTGATTCAGGCCTTTTAAAGGCCCTTCTCAACTCTCAGAGATGTCGTGTATGATCAGTCAAATTTGCTTTACTCCGTGAAGATTGGAATTTGCGCAATGATGTCTAGATGGCGCATCATTCATTTTACATTTTTAAAGATACCATAACTGCGAATTGTTTTCATGTAATTTTAGCAGATTTTATTGAAACATTGGATGATATCGAGTTAGAACGAGGATACTTTTAGTATGACCATTCTCTTGCACCCATAACTAGGCAAACTTGTACACTTGCAATTTTCCTGAATATTTTTCCCAAACCAAGTCATTTAATAGCGTATTGGACTTCAAGACCATTGGACTCTAGACCATGTAACGGTGTTCTATTTTGCCGGGGTTAATTTACAGTAATAGATATTGTAGAATGAAAATTAAATAACATTTGTTTATGTCCAATCCTCCCTCATTTGAGGGAGGAATGTTGTACTTTTCCTCCCTAAGGCGGAAAGTAAGTGACATTAACATAATGACATTATACATCTTATAATATGTGACATTATTGATGGATAACATTAGTACATTCGACCCAGTCTGAGCCCATTTATGAGATAATTGCTAAATTATTAGGTATTAAATTTCACTTAAACTGTTATTAAACATTTGTAAAACGACGCTGACTTGACAGTTATAATATTAACTAACTGTCAAGTTAAGCGTCGTTTTGAAAGTGTTTAATAATATTAATTATTAATAATTGTAATATTTGCCCGCTGCCTGCAATAGAGCACTTTTCTCCCTTGGTTTGAAATAGTATATCAATAATGTCACATATTAGGAGATATACAGTTTCATCATGTCAATGTCTTAATAACTTTCCTCCCTGCTGGGAAACACTATTATTGAACACTTTTAAAATGACGCTAACTTGACAGTTCCTTAAAAATATTTGACAGATTAAGGCTACTACCTATCATGTCACTCACAGGTATGTCTTTATTATTCTTAGACATTTAGTTAAAATTGGACTGGCTGGGAAAATAATAGTATTCAAATCACGTGAAGAAAGAGCTATTGCAGGCTTTGGGCAATTACATAATATTTGCTAAGCACGTGAGTAAGCCAGGGTTGCAATCTAATTCAGTCAATAGTCGGGCATTTTTATTATACAGTTTATTTACACACGGAAAATTATATATACATGAGGTAAGTCTATATACACAGCGGGATAAATGGGCAGACTTAAGTTCTTTACTTTCTGCGGGCAGCGAGCAAATATACATGCATAAAAAAGAAAATTACATAGAAATGCAAAGCAATAATCAAGAAATTAGTTACCAGATTAACGGGCTTCCAAAAATCGCAGTGCGTTCTGATCTTCTAGTTTCTTCATGCAAGAAATAAGTCCCTGGCCTATTAGCACATGCATCAATCAAAATGTCCGTAGCTTCTGCCCCAACCAAATTATTAAGTAGGTATTTCTTTTGTGAGGATTGTTGAAATACTTCTGCCCACAAATTGCAGCTCCTGTAAGGGTGGGATTCTATGCATATCTGTAGCGCCTGTAAAGTTATTTGCGGATCTATAAGCATCTAAAATATGTACATATTTATTTGCACATAACCTTATAGATCCTACAGATATGCATAGAATCCCACAATAAGTGTGCAAAAATGTACAGGTTGTATTCTTGTTAATCCCCATGCAGTTCTTTCCACGTGACAAATTAACAAGAACCAAGAGAGTCGGTACATCTATATCGCATGTCGGTGTTGTCGGCGGTCAGTCAAAGAAGGGATTAATAACACAGAAAGCCCGCACTTATATATCATGAAATCAAAGCAAAAGCAGCATTGACATTAGAAACAGGTACATTCAAAATGCATGTAGAAATACATGTGTTCCAAAACTAGTTACAAGTGATAAATTAAAGAATATGCCCTTGATTAAAATAAATTGGTAAAAATTGCATTTAAATTATTAGTTATTTCTAAATGTGATTTAAGAAATTAAGCAATTTATTTTATATTAACGTGAAACGTTACAACTATCAAATTAAAATCATAGTAAAAATTAGGAAATACTAAATATAGGTACTCAATTTTCTTTAATTTAGAGTCTTATTAATTAACTTGCAATGTGTTCTCTTATGAACTAGTAATTCGAATTAAGTAATTAGAATCTTCATTTATAAATAAATGCAAAAAAACCTTTTAGTGACAAGAAGTGTAGTTTTTCTTTTATGAGGATTTAAACAATTTATTCAGAGAAGACCATCTTCTAGGACATATGCAACTACCAAACTATTAAGTGTGCATCTAGAACTTAGGTAAATTAATATTGAAAAGCCAAGAAATTATTACGTATACAGAAAATTGTTTAATTTTGAACCGTTCATTCTCCCCGAGTTCTTTCGTTATTTGCATTTTTAATTGAGACTGAAAAGTTTTCCTTATAAATTAGTTGAATTAATTTCAGACGGAATCCAAGCTTCGCAATTAAACTTGGTGCCGGCCTTTTCGCTCTCTGTACGCATTTGTTGTGAAATTTATGTGCTGTCTAAAACGTGGACGCTGCGGTTTTTCCACTATGCAATTGCTATTTTGCTTAATTAGGGCGTAGGATATTCAGGAAATTAAAAGTTAGTGTACATACAGAAAAATTATTCATAACGTAGGTACGTGTACAGAAGCAAATGACCTGTTACTGAATAAAATTCGAGAAAAGTTTGAGGCAAGGTAACGTAGAAGCAAGTTTTTTTCCGATTTATAATTTATTTTAGTTGATTTTTTTCCCTTAGTTAGATTGATAATGTCATAAAGATTATTTGTTTACAAAGAGCACCCAACAACATGTGTTTACAAATTGTGTTTACACATATAATTAACGAAGACACTACAATTATAGTATTTTTCTTTTAACTTCAAAAATAAAGCAATTGTCAATATCAATTATCAGAATTTTTATTGTACCATACATTTCGTAGATAAATGCGACGCTTTGAATATAAACTACACGCATCTCCCCAATCTGCTAACAATAATGAACTAAAAAGAAAATAATAAACGGGAAAAGCCTCAGTTCAAAATCGACTTCAGGCATTAATTTTTATTGCTTCTTGTTCTTGAATTGTTAAAGTATGGAGAACAGTCCGATAGAGTATGCCACCAGGCGCGGCACATGGTCTATTGTAGGAATTACCATAAGGACAAGAGCAATGAAAGGGAAATAATATTAGGAACGGACCCGACTTTCTGACTATCAGGCGTCATTAGCGTTCCTCCGAGTGTATAAACCCACTTTCATTGCTAATCATATCTCAAGCTTTACGTAAAATCACCTACTAAGTGAAAAAGAGTTCAGTTTCTGCGCCCCCCTAGGAACTACATGCCAAACTCTCACCCGCAAGCGACTGTAGCATAAAGCTGGCAATGCAGTCATTGAAGTAGCTCGGATAGTTTATGGACTATCAGCCCCGCTAAATGGCTCTTAATAATAAATGACAACCAGACTGCGTATGATTGTGATTCCAAGAACGGCTTACCAAGACGCAATGAAACATCAAAGAAACATCAGTCCCGCTAGGAGGCTCGTATAAACGACGACCAGACTGTATATGATTGTGATCCTAAGAACGGCTTACAATGATGTAATGAAACATAAATCAAAGAAAAAATGATTAAATACAATGAACTGATAGACCATGATATTATCGTTGCTAGTTCAACGACTGCATTGCCAGCTTTATGCTACGGGTGAGAGTTTGCTACGTGACTGCCAGAGGGCGCACAAACTGAACTCTTTTTCACTTAGTAGGTGATTGTACTGCTGTGTACAGATTGAATTAATTGAAATTGCAAAATGAATTTAACAAGGAAAAAGAAAATTAAATTTAGCTAGCTCAACGGATAAAATTTAAAAGGGCGCAAAAGGACTATTAACCTCAGAGTTACCCTCGCGAATTAAAACTTGAATCTAACCACGAAAAGCAAATTGTGAGTGAAAGAAATCTGACTTTCTTAAATACCCGAAAAAAAATGAAAAGGTTTAATTTAAAAATAAAACAACAGAATTTTCAACCCAAAGATGCTAATTAACAAACAACTTTTATTATTCAAAAAGGGTTAAATTACAATTTGTGCAGAAAAAAAAACCGTGCACTGAAGCTTCTGGCCTTCCTGCACTTGATTCTAAATTACAATAGGACAATGCTATTTCCTATACAAAGCAAAAGTTTTGTTTGTTCGGAAAGATAATCCTAAATATTTCAATTTCAATCCACGTGGTATCAAATTAAAACAATTTAAACTAAGCGTGGACAATTTCCAGTAAATAACAAGAATGAAAAGCTAAGTGCAAGCACAATGCTTCTACTCACCCAAACGAGGTGATTGATAAAATAAAAATGAATCAGCAAAATAGAAAAACGGAAAAATTAAATCTTTAAACTACAATGAGAAAAATTAACTTAAAATCTATCTTCCTGCACAAAAATAATAAATGATCTTATATCTACAACGTGTACACGTCAATATATTAACAATTATTACAAAATGAATTCCTTGATGGACAAAATTTTTAAAGAAACGAAACGAAATTTACTATAATCAAAATGGATTACAAAATGGCCACAATGATTTACAAAAATACGTCTACTCACGTTAACAGTCGACCAAGGAACTGCCTGACAAAACTCTACAACGCAAACGCATTACAATTCACCAACAAAATCTAGTACAAAACGCATTAAACAGTACTAGCAAACGCTAGACATCTAAATGAATGAAATTAATTTAAAAAACTTAAGACTTAATTAAATAAAATAATAAACTCTTTACCTAAATTTATACAAAAATAAAATCTAAATTGTGAAATCTGGACATTGATACAAATGAACGAATAATCATGCCATAAGGCAATTAAATAACTCACGGCAATGGGAGCTAACACAGCAGTAGTAAAGCTTGAGATGTGATTAGAGGTAAAAGTGGGTTTATACACTCGAAGAAGCGCTGATGACGCTTAGTAGGCAGAAATCGAGTCCGTTCCGTTTACCCCCTTTCATTTCTTATAGTATGCTAATCCTACAATAGACCTGAGCCGCGCCTGGCATATTCTATCGGTTATGTGTAGCAGTTTTCTTTGATGTTTTATTAAGAACACATTTAGTTCTCAAATACAAATTAAATCTTTAAATACTCTATTCATAGTTCCTCCTGGAAATGTGACTCAAAGAATTGGGTATATTAAAGAGGTGTTTATGAGACTATTTACTTACAACAATCCAGTGATAAGAAATGAAAATGAACATTGTTGCACTTGTTTCATTAAATTTGTTTTTTGCATGTGGATCTACGTTGAATAACAAGCAAATTGTTCTGTACTAGACTCCTACGTTCACTAAATATAGACGAAAACCTTTTCATATTGAATTATGAGGCGATATATATATTCAAGCTTTGTGACCAATTTCTATGTCTTTACGACAACGAACAAAACGTATTAAACTC